>CM035803.1:49330622-49390622 GCA_020466265.1 Siphamia tubifer
GGGCATACGGTAGCCTCCCTTATATGGGCATACGATAGCCTCCCTTATATGGACATACGGTAGCCTCCCTTATATGGGCATACGGTAGCCTCCCTTATATGGACATACGGTAGCCTCCCTTATATGGGCATACGGTAGCCTCCCTTATATGGGCATACGATAGCCTCCCTTATATGGACATACAGTAGCCTCCCTTATATGGGCATACGGTAGCCTCCCTTACTATCCGATTCGCACGACTTCCCGAAAATGGTGAATTGAAGAGAGTGAACAACATTAAGGGAAAATCTCCGTTCTGGACTAAGTTTCAACTTATTCCAACCCTTCCAGATGAGCCAAACGGGTTTGTTCAGTGTGTTGTATGTAAAGCTGTTCTGTCATATGACATAAAAAAAAAAACAGGTTCATCACATGTCCAGACATTTTGAACGGGTCGGTGGTGGATCCAGCAGTGGTCACAGACCGAGTTCTCAAGCTGCTGATGGAAACATGAGCCCCTATTTTAACCTGCTCTTTTATGTCCACATTGATCTGTCACAAACCGTTCACTTATTCACAGTAAAAATAGAATACTGTTTTTTCTAACTGCAGAGCGTTATCCTATTTTCAGAGCGGCAGATTTAATTTACCAACGCACTCAATGAATATAGCGTTCTATCACGATAAAACATTCTTATGGGAGGTTAAAACAAACAAACAAACAAAAGTCGGGCCGGGTTCGGGCCTGAGAATTCTGAAAACCTGTCGGACCGGGCCGGGCTGGGGCTCCACCCCCTCGGGCCAGGGCCGGGCTCAGGACCAGATAATAGGCCCGTGCAGGGCACTATCACCTACGACCAAGAGTTTTTCAGATCTCTGGAGGTTAAAGGTGACATGTGGCCAACTTAACTTGTGTAACACTGTTTGTGTGTGTCAAACACACACAAAGGTCAAAGGTCAAGGTCACACTTAGCAAGTAAAAGAAAATGTATATTTTAGATGTAATGTATTAGTGTCAGTGGGTAAATGTGTCACTGACTGAACATTAAAGCATTAAATGAACTAGACATGTGGGTCATGTTCATCCCAGACGTGTGGGTCATGTTCATCCCAGACGTGTGGGTCATGTTCATCCCAGACGTGTGGGTCATGTTCATCCCAGACGTGTGGGTCATGTTCATCCCAGACGTGTGGGTCATGTTCATCCCAGACGTGTGGGTCATTTTCATCCCAGACATGTGGGTCATGTTCATACCATTGGGTTTTAACTGTCACTTTCACAGAAGAAAAGCAGATACACACAAACAACATGATTATAATAATCTCACCCAGATTAAAAACTACCTTTGATTTAATGGTTAACAACATATTTTCCTATAAACAACTTTCTATTGTATTTTCACATTTTCTATTTATTTATTTTTTATTAATTTCATGTATTTTATGGTATTTTTACAGTGTACAGAAGGACTTCACCTGCAAAGAAAAGGTGTCAGAAAAAGAAGAAAATCTCAGTTTTACTCAAACTGGAGTCGATGCAGAGGGTCTTTGTCCTCATCGTAGTCGACCTGTGGTAGCGTTCATTTATTTATCCAGACTTTTCCATCATTTAAATACCTTTGTGGCTCAGTGTGATAGAAAGCTTGAAATAACTTGAAATAAATCCATTTAAAACACATTACCGTTGTTGCTTGATTTGGTCCATTTCAGTCGTGTATACTTCAAATTGCTGCTGACCAAGTAAAACCAGGTTTTTTTTTTTTTAGAAGGTATGATGCATTTTTCCTGACATTCACTTCGACAAAGTTTCCATTGCTTTGGCTTCAGTGAAAAAAAAAAAAATCTCCTTGTTCAAACTTACATGAGGTGATTTCTAGACATTAATCTTATTCTGTCTTTTCTACTGGTCATGATATTTTCAACCTTTAATTAAAAAAAATGTGAAAATGTATAAAATTAGATCTGAGATGTTGTATTTATGGTGCTTTTTTAGTTATATTTTTGCATGAATATAAGGTCAATACTGCAACGATGGAAGCTGAGTTCAGGGTTTGAAAGGTTATTCCTCTGTCACTTTGGATTATTTTCTGTATAAATTTGAAGTAAAGCCTCAAAAATACATCAGAAATGTAAAAAAAATCAAATAAAAAATTATAAAGTCAATTGCACCAGTTCTAAGATCATAAATGACATTGATTTATTATTGGATGTACTTTATTTTTGTTTGTTTTTTTAGACATATAAACCATACCCCCCCCCTCCAAAAAATTAAAAATAAAACAAAACAAAACACTGTCATTTATTGCTGTAAGCTGTTTAGCCCCGTAACAATATAATATGTAACGTCTAAAAAATGTTTTACATACTTCTATTTAAATGTAGGTGTTATAGAGGTCACACCTGGTGATCCATGAATCCTATTAATACATGTGAGTAATTGGTGTAAAATGCATTTACTCATCTTTTCGTAGTCATCAGGTCATTTGGACATTCAGAGTCTCTGTCGTTACCATGGAAACGCCCTGATAGAACAGAAGAGCCAATTTAGTGTCACCACGGTACAGAAGGTCATCATCAGATAGAATAAATTAATCATAAATTCAGAATTATAAAAAATAAAAACTATAATATACACACATTTCTAACAACACACACTTAAATTAACACACACACACATATATATATATATATTTATATATATATATATATATATATATATATTTATATATATATATATATATATATATATATATATATATATAAATAAACACACACTCTGCAAACTTTCCCAAGATGTAGCAGCATTTATGGAGGAAAAAGTAATGATTTAGTTTAACCGTCATATGGATCAAACTGTTCCAGAACCTGTTTGTTCTGGTTCTGATGCTACAGAACCTTCTCCCTGGGGGGGGAGCAGGAAGTACAGTTTGTGTTGTGGGTGGGATCGCTGATGATGTCACGGGTTCTACTGAGACAAACTGAACAAATGGAAGAAACGTCACCATGATCTTTTCTAACGTTTGATTCACCAGTAAAACACATAAAGGTGTGTGTGTGTGTGTGTATGTGTCTGTGTGTGTGGTGTGTGTGGTGTGTGTGTCTGTCTGTGTGTGTGTGTGTGTGTCTGTCTGTCTGGTCTGTCTGTGTGTGTGTGTGTGTGTGTGTGTGTGTGTGTCTGTCGTGTGTGTGTCTGTGTGTGTGGTGTGTGTGGTGTGTGTGTCTGTCTGTGTGTGTGTGTGTGTGTGTGTGTGTGTGTGTGTGGTGTGTGTGTCTGTCTGTGTGTGTTGTGTGTCTGTCTGTCTGTCTGTCTGTCTGGTCTGTCTGTGTGTGTGTGTGTGTCTGTCGTGTGTGTGTCTGTGTGTGTGGTGTGTGTGGTGTGTGTGTGTGTGTCTGTGTGTGTGGTGTGTGTGTCTGTCTGTGTGTGTGTGGTGTGTGTGTCTGTCTGTGTGTGTGTGTGTGTGTGTGTGTGGTGTGTGTGTCTGTCTGTGTGTGTGTGTTGTGTGTGTCTGTCTGTGTGTGTGTGTTGTGTGTGTCTGTCTGTGTGTGTGTGTGTCTGTGTGTGTGGTGTGTGTGTCTGTCTGTGTGTGTGTGTGTCTGTGTGTGTGGTGTGTGTGTCTGTCTGTCTGTGTGTGTGTGTGTGTGTGGTGTGTGTGTCTGTCTGTGTGTGTGTGTGTGTGTGTGTGTGTGTGTGTGGTGTGTGTGTCTGTCTGTGTGTGTGTGTTGTGTGTGTCTGTCTGTGTGTGTGTGTGTTGTGTGTGTCTGTCTGTCTGTGTGTGTGGTGTGTCTGTCTGTCTGTCTGTCTGTTGTGTGTGTGGTCTGTGTGTCTGTCTGTGTGTGTGTGTGTCTGTGTGTGTGGTGTGTGTGTCTGTCTGTCTGTGTGTGTGTGTGTGTGTGGTGTGTGTGTCTGTCTGTGTGTGTGTGTGTGTGTGTGTGTGTGTGTGGTGTGTGTGTCTGTCTGTGTGTGTGTGTTGTGTGTGTCTGTCTGTGTGTGTGTGTGTTGTGTGTGTCTGTCTGTCTGTGTGTGTGGTGTGTCTGTCTGTCTGTCTGTCTGTCTGTCTGTGTGTGTGTGTGTGTCTGTCTGTCTGTGTGTGTGGTGTGTCTGTCTGTCTGTCTGTCTGTCTGGTCTGTCTGTCTGGTCTGTCTGTGTGTGTGTGTCTGTGTGTGTGGTGTGTGTGTGTCTGTCTGTCTGTGTGTGTCTGTGTGTCTGTCTGTCTGTCTGTCTGTCTGGTCTGTCTGTGTGTGTGTGTCTGTGTGTCTGTGTGTGTGTGTGTCTGTGTGTGTGTGTGTCTGTGTGTGTGTTGTGTGTGTCTGTCTGTCTGTGTGTCTGTCTGTCTGTCTGTCTGTCTGTCTGTCGTGTGTGTTGTGTGTGTGTGTCTGTCTGTCTGTCTGTTGTGTGTGTGGTCTGTCTGTCTGTCTGGTCTGTCTGTGTGTGTGTGTCTGTGTGTCTGTGTGTGTGTGTGTCTGTGTGTGTGTGTGTCTGTGTGTGTGTGTGTCTGTGTGTGTGTTGTGTGTGTCTGTCTGTCTGTGTGTGTGTCTGTCTGTCTGTCTGTCTGTCGTGTGTGTTGTGTCTGTCTGTCTGTCTGTCTGTCTGTCTGTCTGTCTGTCTGTCTGTCTGTCTGTCTGTCTGTCTGTCTGTCTGTCTGTCGTGTGTGTTGTGTGTGTCTGTCTGTCTGTGTGTCTGTCTGTCTGTCTGTCTGTCTGTCGTGTGTGTTGTGTCTGTCTGTCTGTCTGTCTGTCTGTCTGTCTGTCTGTCTGTTGTGTGTGTGGTCTGTCTGTCTGTCTGTCTGTCTGTGTGTGAATAAGTAACATGGACAAACAACAACAAAACCTTATAAAACAAGCAAAACATTTGAAAAATAAACAAAATCTCAAAGTAAATGAACAAAACCAAATCAGACGATAAAGTGATGATGGATTAATGTTTGTTCCTTTGATCATGTGCAGTTTATTCCATCTTTACTGTCGTCACTTTAACAACATTGACTTCCTGCTGCAGTTTCAGACTTTTTTTTCCTCTTCAGTTTCTGTCATAATCACTTTAGGACGTCCTCTGTCTGTGTCTTTGAAGACATGACTCTTTACCTTGTGATTAAGGATCAGACTTTATCTTGTGATCAGTCTTTTCTGTTTCTACGACAGCTTTTATTCCACTTTCATTCAGAATAAAGGTTCATTCCAGCTGGTTAACTAAGTGACTATTGTTAATTCAACTCGCCACTAGTTTGACAACTACAACAACTAACCTCCACTAAGGCAGACCCCCCCTCTGAATGAACAGAGGTCCGTCTGTCTGTCCATCTGTCCTTCTGTCCATCTGTCTGTCTGTCCATCTCTCTGTCAGCAACATTACTCAAAAAGTTTTGAACAGATTTTAATAAATGTTCAGGATGTGTTAGAAGTGACACGAGGAACAAATGATTCCATTTTGGTGGTGATCCAGAAGACATTCTGAATTCTAGATCACTTTGAAATTGTACATTGTGGTAAATGGAGAATAAAGAATCTAGAATTCAGAATGTCTTCTGGATCATTTGACAATGTTAAACAAAATTGTCCATTTAAATCCTTGAATTTAACATTTATTAAAGCTTTTTATTAACACATTAATATTTGGATTATGAATTTGAGTTGGATTAATTTAAAAAGGTTGTTTAATCAATGTTGAATTAATCTGATTGACCTTTGACCTTTGTCCTTTAAATCTGTTGTAAAATCAACCTTGATATGAATTTTAAGTATAAAAAAATAACTTGTCTTTTCTTGTGTTAATAACTTGTCTTTTACTCTTTTGTACTAATTTAAAAACGACAGGAATAATGTTCAAGAGGAATTAAATGTTTCCATGTCAGAGGAATTGAATCCAGAATTAAGATCAGAATAATCCACACTGTCAGACGATTACTTTAAAAACTGAGGCAAGTGATTGTATTTAAATGATCTGACTAATAATCAAATTAGTTTAAATAAGTTGAACTTGCTTATAAATCATTTTTTTTATATTTGACTGAACAGTTCGTCTGGAGGTGATTTTAATCTGATCAGTTATTTGGACTAAAAATGAGGAAGATTTAGACAATAGATCTGGAAAATCTGATTTTCACAAACCTTAACAAGATCATTTTCACTTGTTCCACTGGCATTTATTTATTTTTATTTTTATTTTGGCCTTAATTCAAGTAAAAAATATCTCATATGAAAAAAAAGCATATTTAAAGATATATTCCCATATATGTAAAAGTCGTGCATATATTATCTAATACTGTAATATATGGTTTCATTATATATTTACAAATATAAAATGTATGTTGAACTGTATATATATATATATATATATATATATATATATATATATATATATATATATATATACAGTGAGAGTAAAAAGTATTTGATCCCTTGCTGATTTTGTTGGTTTGCCCACTAATAAAGACATGATCAATCTATACTTTTAATGGTAGATGTATTCTAACATGAAGAGACAGAATATCAAAACGAAAATCAAGAAAATAACTTGAAGGAATATATATGAATTTATTTGTATTTCATTGAGGGAAATAAGTATTTGATCCTCTAGTATGCATTAGGAGTTCTGGCTTTCACAGACCAGTTACACACTCCCAATCAACTTGTTACCTGAATTGAAGACACCTGTTCTAAATAATCACCTGTATAAAAGACACCTGTTCACAGAATCAGACAATCAGACAGATTCCAAACTCTCCAGCATGGGTAAGACTAAAGAACTCTCTCAGGACCTCAGAGACAGGATTGTTGACCTGCACAAATCTGGAATGGGCTACAAAAATATGAGCATCCATATATTAAGTGTATTACTAAATATATATTAACATATATGAGTCCATATATGGTCATATTTGTCTCAATATATGTAAAGCAGAACATCCTTATTTTTAAATATATTTACAATATATATTTTCAGTAAATTATAAAAATATTTTTATGTTCAATTTCAGGCAGTTATATATTGACAATCAGTGTATAGATGAATATTTTTAGTTAATCTCTCCCAACATTGTTTGCGAGAGACAATTGTAATAACCATGTGTGTGTGTGTGTGTGTGTGTGTGTGTGTGTGTGTGTGTGTCCGTCCACAGAGACATACCATGCTATAACTCAATACTGTAGATATCACCATGAAATTACATGGACATATACATAGAGTTAATGTACATCAGATGCAATGATCCATTTTAGTAAAGGTCAAAGGTCAAGGTCACAATTAACTAAAAAATCACATTATGGTTCTAACTCCAGAACAGAGGGTCACAGAACTTTCAGATTGGTACCAAATGATGCAGAATGAAGATTTATACATTTCTCATAATTGGTGTTATCACCTACGACCAATAGTTTTTCAGATCTCTGGAGGTCAAAGGTGACATGTGTCCAAATTAACTTGTGTAACACTGTTTGTGTCAAACAGACATATCACGCTATAACTTAATCAATACTGGATATATTATCATAATATTACACACACTGACACATATATACATATAAACAAATTAGCAATATTGCAAAAGGTCAAAGGTCAAGGTCGCTTTTTAGCAGAAAGGTCAAAATCACATTATAGAAAGTGGTGATTGACACAAAATAAGAATGAGTTTAGACATTCTGTGAATACTAGTTCCATAAGTGTCATTTCCTGGATGGTTCATGCCACACATAATAGAAAATGAAGAAACGCAGGTGAATAACTAGCGTGCAGTTGTTCATCGAGAACAGACTGTGAGGTTTGAGCCGACGCCTGTGAACTACGACCAGCTGCAACTAAATTAGAAAGTTATGAAAATTGAGTTATCTCCTCCTCATTGACCTATAAATAACCACAGCACAGTTGTGAGCTTTGTACGAGCCTGTTCACATCTATCTCTCAACCACCTCAGCCTCTTTTTCTATCATTCTAGTACGTCTCTCTCACCCCCCCCCCCCCACCCTCCTAATTTGTGTCTGGGGCTGGATGAGCGTGTTTTGTTAGGGAGGGCTGATTCTTCATACTTGGCTGAGGCTTTATGGACAATAAAGATCTGATTTCAAAGTCCGGCAGGGTGTTGGGCCTGGGGTCTTGGCTCACAGCTTTAGTTGCCTGCTGGGAGGAGACAGTGCACAGCCCCTAACCAGATGGCCATCGGCCCACATACAGTAGATACAGATCATACACTATGTGTTCGGTGCAAACTCTCATCCGTGAGCTTTTATTAGATCCTTTAAACTAATACTACAACTTAACCTTGTAGCATTCTGGGCTGATTTTAGCTTAAAACGGCTAAAAAATACCTCTGCAAATTAAAACTGCAGCTGTTCTTCAAGCGTTTGGACAAGAACAGATAAAAGAATGGACTCTTTGTCAAAGATAAGAGCCTGTAGTTTGGACTAAAACACTCACTGGGACGGTTTATTTAACAGGTAAAAACATGTAGACTTAGAAAACATAGACTAAAATACAATAAATATGTACAAAAATACATCAAAATTATCCTAAAATGCATTAAAATATACTAAAAAGCACAATAATACACTAAAATGCACAAAACTTACAAACACACCATTTACCAACAGACGACTGTCTGTGCATTTTAAATATGAGTAAAGTGCAGAAAAACAACCTACAATAAAAAAATAAATAGACAAGTCCTGTAGACGTAGAAAACACTAATATATTTGGATGTTTATCACATTTTTGGTGTGTTATTCTGTGTTTTAAAAGACTTTTTGGAATATGTTTTGGATTTTTCACGGCTTTGTTTGTTCATTTTTTTATGGTAAATTTGAGTGGATTTTATCATATTTTGTGTATTTTTTCCTCTGGGTTTTTTTTTTTATTTTATTTTGTGGGAAAAAAAACAAAAATCGACCGATCACTCATGATTAATCCAAATTAAACCTGCGATTAATCTGATTACAAATTGTAATATTTTGCATCTGTCTGTCTGTCATTCCAACCATCCATTTTCTTGCCTGTTTTGTTCAGTTTTATTAATTTCTTCAAATTTTTAATGAACTTTGCTTCTTATTTTTGTCAATTTTCCCTTATTTTGTACATTTTATCTGTTCGTCCATTCATTTTTTTTTTAATCTTTTCTCTCATTTTTCATACATTTTTATGTTTATATTTAAGTTGTAAAAGTCAGCAGTGTTGTGTGGTTTAGTGATGGTGTAACACAACACAACATCATTTATGATGGAACATCTGGAGGAAAACCACAGAATATGATGTAAAAGACAAAACAATGGAAGAGAAAAACATCAAGTAATGGATAAAAATGGTTCAAAACAGGAACTAAATTATTAATTAATATTTTTATATCAGTAGCATTTATAAACCAGGTATAGTCCTGTTGAAATTAAATATACATTTTACAAATGAGACCTGGACAAGAATGTAAAGAGTATAAAGTACAAATATTTATATAAATGTAAAGAGTATAAAGTACAAATATTTATATAAATATAAAGAGTATAAAGTACAAATATTTATATAAATATAAAGAGTATAAAGTACAAATATTTATATAAATATAAAGAGTATAAAGTACAAATATTTATAAAAATGTAAAGAGTATAAAGTACAAATATTTATATAAATGTAAAGAGTATAAAGTACAAATATTTATATAAATGTAAAGAGTATAAAGTACAAATATTTATATAAATGTAAAGAGTATAAAGTACAAATATTTATATAAATGTAAAGAGTATAAAGTACAAATATTTATATAAATGTAAAGAGTATAAAGTACAAATATTTATATAAATATAAAGAGTATAAAGTACAAATATTTATATAAATATAAAGAGTATAAAGTACAAATATTTATATAAATATAAAGAGTATAAAGTACAAATATTTATATAAATATAAAGAGTATAAAGTACAAATATTTATATAAATATAAAGAGTATAAAGTACAAATATTTATATAAATATAAAGAGTATAAAGTACAAATATTTATATAAAGAGTATAAAGTACAAATATTTATATAAAGAGTATAAAGTACAAATATTTATATAAAGAGTATAAAGTACAAATATTTATATAAAGAGTATAAAGTACAAATATTTATATAAAGAGTATAAAGTACAAATATTTATATAAAGAGTATAAAGTACAAATATTTATATAAAGAGTATAAAGTACAAATATTTATATAAATATAAAGAGTATAAAGTACAAATATTTATATAAATATAAAGAGTATAAAGTACAAATATTTATATAAAGAGTATAAAGTACAAATATTTATATAAAGAGTATAAAGTACAAATATTTATATAAAGAGTATAAAGTACAAATATTTATATAAAGAGTATAAAGTACAAATATTTATATAAAGAGTATAAAGTACAAATATTTATATAAAGAGTATAAAGTACAAATATTTATATAAAGAGTATAAAGTACAAATATTTATATAAATGTAAAGAGTATAAAGTACAAATATTTATATAAATGTAAAGAGTATAAAGTACAAATATTTATATAAATATAAAGAGTATAAAGTACAAATATTTATATAAATGTAAAGAGTATAAAGTACAAATATTTATATAAATATAAAGAGTATAAAGTACAAATATTTATATAAATATAAAGAGTATAAAGTACAAATATTTATATAAATATAAAGAGTATAAAGTACAAATATTTATATAAATATAAAGAGTATAAAGTACATATATTTATATAAATGTAAAGAGTATAAAGTACAAATATTTATATAAATGTAAAGAGTATAAAGTACAAATATTTATATAAATATAAAGAGTATAAAGTACAAATATTTATTAAAAAATATTATATAAAAAATACTCCAGTAAAGTACAGATACCTAAAAAAATTTAATACTGAAGTACAGTACCAAAGTACTTGAACTTCATTACTTCTTTCCTCTGAACGTTTGCGAGGGGGCGGGGCTTGTTTCATCTTTTATTCAAAATTTTCTTTTCAGATTATTTTCATTTTGTATTTTTCTACATAATTTTATTTTACTGGTGTTTGTTCTTGTTTTACATTTTATATTTTTATAGGGTTTTTTTCCTGTATCTGTTATAAAACAAACTGTCACATCTTTTATGTCATTTTCTTTAACTTCTCCAACGTCTTGTACATAGTTTCTTTCATCACTTTAACGTTTTTTGGTTTTTTTTGTCATATAATACAAAAATTTTGCCTCTTTCGACATGATCCTTTTCTTTTCTGCATCTATTCTGTCGTTTTATTCCTGGCTTTTATTAAATTTTGTAAATGTTTTGTAATCTTTGACTTTTCCCAGGTTTTTGTCGTCTTTGTTTTTGGACAGTTTGACCTTCTCGTTGTCTTGTCATTTTGTGTCGTCTTTGTCTTATGTATTGTTTTTCTCTTATTGTGTCTTGAAGTTCATTCTTGTCTTTTCTCTTCCTTGTGTTTCTGTGTTTTACATCTTTTCTGGTGTTTTTACTTTTTCAGCTTCAGGATCCAGTGCTGGGAAAATGAGAATATCATCTATTATTTTTATTCAGGCACCCTTATAAAAAAAAAAAAGACAATATATTGAAAAATATAATGAATTATATTCAAAAATATATCCCCATATGTGGAAATGTAGTCCATATATTATCTAATATACAGTAACATATAAATATAAAACACATTTTGAACTGAAGACAAAAGCCAATCTATATTTTTAGTTTTACTGAAACTCCATTTTTTCCACATATATTGTGAAATGCATTATTAAATATATGTAATTATATATTTAATAATTTACTTAACAAACTAGTATTCACAGAATGTCTAATCTCACCCCTATTTTGTGTCAATCTCCAGTTTCTATGACAACCTGTTCTTCAATTAAGAGCCAATAGTGATTTTGATCTTTCTGCTAAATACGACCTTGACCTTTGACCTTTTGCAATATTGATCATTTGTTTATATGTATATATGTGTCAGTGTGTGTAATATTATGATAATATATCCAGTATTGATTAAGTTATATCGTGATATGTCTATGTTTGACACAAACAGTGTTACACAAGTTAATTTGGACACGTCACCTTTGACCTCCAGAGATCTGAAAAACTATTGGTCATAGGTGATAACACCAAATATGAGAATTGTATAAATCTTCATTCTGCATTGTTTGGTACCAATCTGAAAGTTCTGTGACCCTCTGTTCTGAAATTAGAACCCAAAATGTGATTTTACCCTTTTAGTTAATTGTCACCTTGACCTTTGACCTTTCCTCAAATGGATCATTGCATCCAATGTGCATTTGCTATATGTATATGAACATGTAATATAATGGTGATATCTACAGTATTCATTGAATTATAGCGTGATATGTCTCTGTGGACACACACAGACACACACAGACACACACACACACACACACACACACACACACACACACACTGGCCAAACACCTGTTTTATCCTCATAATGCGTGTGCTTCATAGAACACATGACCCCAGACTGAACCATTCACCACAGGAAACTATGTTGTTTTGGTTTTTATGTAGATGAGTTAATATGACGTATGTTTGATGGAAATATTGTCGACTGTGTTAATTGAATATTGTGGTAATTGGTATGTCTGTGGGTGGAGCTTAAGGGTATAAAAAGTAGAGTGTGACAGTTGGAGACAGTTTTGGATTTAAAGAGTGTGACTGAAATCTGTTTGCTGAGTGGAAACGGAAACCAATTTGAGATCTACTGGAAACCTTTTGTATTTTTCTTGGGGGTTTTTTGGCTTTTTTTTTCCACCTGTAAAAATATTTGCACTCCTGATCACTGATGTTTTTGTGGACTTGGTGTAAATAAATCACAACATTAACACTGAAGTCTCATCATCCACACCATACAAACCAGTGACAGTGTCATTCTGCTGGAAACCAATGTTCCACGCTCCTTTTGGAACGGCCGGCCGGACACGGTGCAGGACGGGGGGACGGTGCTCAGGACGGGGGGACGGTGCTCAGGACAGGGGGACGGTGCTCAGGACAGGGGGACGGTGCTCAGGACGGGGGGACGGTGCTCAGGACAGGGGGACGGTGCTCAGGACAGGGGGACGGTGCTCAGGACATTCTCCACAGGACGTTCAACATGAATTTAACACTTTGAGAGAGAACATTGTAAATAGTTAAAAGACTTTTAAAAGATGACATCACTGTTGGAAGAAGAAGATCTGGAACAAAAACACTATGGTCAATGTTCATGGAATCAAAATAATGTACCATTAAATTATTCATGTAGAAATGAGTGTATAATAGAATCCAACAGGTTCTTAAATAGAACTGAACACTGTCAAACATGTCTGAAAATAAACCTGCCGTCTTATTTCACTGTCATTTTAATATTTTAATGTCACTGTGCATCACCTCTGGGTTCAGGAAACTAGGAGTAACAAACAGTATTGAATGAGTCCGTATTCTGATCTGGATCAGACAAATATAATGAATAAAAAATATATATTCTATCCTTGTGGTTCTTAGATTTGCCAAAACACTCCACATGAAAAAAATAATTAATAAAAGCATAACATGATGAAATATGTCCAATGAAATGAACCCGATTCAGCTTTTGGACTGAGCTGCATCTGAGAGTCACATTTCAGAACATGTAGCTGCGCAGAACGTCCAGACCTTAGCCCCGCCCCCCGTTCCAATCTAACATCTACCATTTGGAATCTGATGGGTCACCCCAAGTTACCAACACATGCTGGGTTTGCTGCGTGGGGTGTCCCCTCCACTGCCTGCGTGGTGTGTCCCCTCCACTGCCTGCGTGGGGTGTCCCCTCCACTGCCTGCGTGGGGTGTCCCCTCCACTGCCTGCGTGGGGTGTCCACTCCACTGCCTGCGTGGGGTGTCCACTCCACTGCCTGCGTGGGGTGTCCCCTCCACTGCCTGCGTGGGGTGTCCCCTCCACTGCCTGCGTGGGGTGTCCCCTCCACTGCCTGCGTGGGGTGTCCCCTCCACTGCCTGCGTGGGGTGTCCACTCCACTGCCTGCGTGGGGTGTCCCCTCCACTGCCTGCGTGGGGTGTCCCCTCCACTGCCTGCGTGGTGTGTCCACTCCACTGCCTGCGTGGGGTGTCCCCTCCACTGCCTGCGTGGGGTGTCCCCTCCACTGTCTGCGTGGTGTATTCTGGTTCATGTGTCTCTGTGGAAATAAAGACACCAAACCTAGCTGGATGTTACTCTGGGATGGTAAACACACACAGAGCCAGAGGGGAGGGGGGAGTGTTCCTTCACACATTCTGAGCCAATCACAGACGCCTCATCACCATGGATATGCATTAGAGATGCGGCGATGATGTATATTTTCAGCCGCAACCGCTTCTTAAAATCTCTATCCATTTGCATGAACGATTCCGCCACAATTTTCAAAGCCCAGCCGCCATCCAACGATTAGTTTTTTGGTCTAATGAAGATTATCAGCTGTGAGGACGATGACTATGGTCTGTTTCTAACAGTATAGTTCAGTAGTAGTTTATATTAATAGTCTATATTATCTCCATCCACAGCACAACGTGAACGCCAGCGGGTAAAACCTTATCTTTTAAAATGTTTTATATTTTATCATTCCATTGTCCCCGGCTCAGATGTAATATGTTTGCTTATGTTTGTATATATGCATTTATTTATTACATCTGAGCCGGGGACAGTGGTTGGAAACTTTCATGCTAATATTGACACATTTACATAAATGTTCATTAATGTGTGACAGCAGCCAGTGACCAGATCAACAGGTTATTGTCTGATTATAAACTATTTTACTGTCCTTTTCCTACTTTAACTTTGGAATAATATGCAAAAAGTTTATTATTGTTTTATTTGAGTACTTCGACCCACCCCAATTTAATTCAAATATTTTGGTCACATAATCTGTGGTTGATCCACACTGTCCGTGGGTGCACGGTTCAGTTCAGTTCAATTTATTTCCAGCACACAAAATAATTAAAAGACCAATCAAAATGATTAAAAAAATGTTCTTGTGAAAGGAGTGGGAAGAAGTAAAACTTAGAAACTTCCACCACCTTTCTACAAACTAATAATCCAGCAGATTTTGCATTCGATGATTTATCATTAACACAAAATATCCACAATAATTTTCATACACATTATTTTATAAGTCACATCACACAATCTAATTTGTATAATCAACTATAAATATATTTATATCCACTTTATATTTACTACAAATACATTATTTAATATATCTCATAATCATGATAGTTTATATTCATTTATCACTATCTTCTATATATAATTTTATACACAGGGATTAAAGCAAAAAAAGAAGTCATCTGACTAAACTTTTTACCGATAAGACATCTGATCAAGTACCCCCCCCCCCCCCCCCCCCCCCCCCCCCCCCCCCGTAACCCTTTCGAAAACCAATGTAGGCATGGTCTGAATTCTATTACCTTCATTGTTCACTTGGTTTGTTTGTTTAGGCCACAGCCTCAACCCAAATAATAATGAGCAGATTTGTCATTTTTGAGTAGACTATGGTTCAGAATGTGACAGACACAAGACTTTTAAGAAGAGTAGGTGTAATTACAAGGAGAAAACACCAGAGGGAGCTGCCTTTGTGGAGGCCTACACTGTCAGAAGGGCCTTGTTTGTTGATGGACTAGAAATGACTAAGTTAATTAGGTACAGATTTATTGCTGTAATGTGCATCACTTTTATAATGGTTGTAAAAAGTGAACAATGAACGTTCGTTAACCAGGGGAGTGTGTGTGTATGGGGGGGGGGGGGTAGTCAGCGCTAGCATAGGGGTACAGGGGGTACTGTACACCAGCTGTTGTTTGTGTAAATACATAAGTCACTAACACGGCTCTTACCGGACTCTCCGTTCCTGTCACGGTGTAGCATGGCCCGCTAGCTTGATAGCATTGTCCGGGATACCAGGGTGAAGCCAGGTTTCTGTGATAATCACCACGCAGGCGTCTCTGGTAACTGTGCGGGTTGTTAAATCCAGCCTCAATTCTCCATAGGGACCTGGAGTTTGTTACAAAGAGCGGTCTGTGCGGTGCTCTCTTTAGCCTAGTTAGCTAACCTGCTCGGCATCCCCTCTTCTGTTTCCGCTCTCTCCGCCGGTAGGGTTCTCCATGGAGAGTCCAGTACTCGCGCGATAGTCACTGGGATTCGATGCGAGTTTTGAAAGTCACTTGTGATGGAAATTTCTCGTCTTATTCCAATATTCAAGAGTTCGTCTCGATTATACGAGCGCATATCCTTTCACAAAAACATAACTAGCAGCCACACACACGGATTCAGGAGCACTGAGCAACTGCGTCTACGCGCGCCACAATCTTAGCTACGTGACGTCACGCGATCACATGATTCTATTAGGCCGCCATATTGGACTGCAAGAAAACAGCGCTTTATCATTGTACAGTGTTATGGCTGAAAAAGATCGTCTTTCCGACTATGCTTGGAAGTTGATACTTCTAAGCATCACTACTGATCGAATGTTGAGCAGATAGGATGTGTCGACCCGTAAACGCTACCAAGAGTCATGTTCACACCAGTTTTCTCAACCGGCTGGTGATGATGTGTGCTCCACTGTGCCGACACTTCCTGATTTAGAATATTTGGACATTTATATCTATTTGATCAACAAAACATCTACATACACAGCCGATGCAATGAAGAACCATAAAAGCCTAGATGGATATAGATACTTCGTTGCAGGTTGGATCAAAGAATTACATGACATTACATGTCAAAATGCCATCATTGTCCAGTTCGTCATTGTAAGCAAGTTAAACAACAGTGGAGACAGAGTACAGTTGAATACACTTACTTTCTTCACCTTCCACACACAAATTAGACAATTAAAATACACCATATATACATATATATGGCCTTTTTAGATGTGTATTGTACTGTGTAGTAGGGCAGGTGTAGCTATGTCATATAAAATGTCACGTTAAATGGACGAAAGGAAATTATTTTCCACACTTAATCGAACAAATTGTACCCAACTATACTCCTAAAAGTAGGGGTCTACCTAATTATTATTTAACAAAAAGTTGCAGCTGCTGAGTCTGACAGTCTCAAAATTTCAACACTGCACACAGTAACAATAATGTTTGTCAAACGCTCACTCTTTATTATTGTGTAATTTTCATCTTTACATTTCCTTTCTTCAGTATAGTGGTTTAATTTCTTGTTATTGAATATTTATGACTCCATATCTTTATTACAGGTATCACATTCCCAAAGATTAATAGATCAACCTGTCTCTGTGTGCTGTGAAATCCGATGTATCTATAATGTGCTGTCATTGCACACATATGGCTGGACTTGGAGAGAGCTGTTCACACATCTCGGCAACTCTTACTAATAATAATTGTTCTATATGTTTTATAATGAAATTTAAACTTAATTCAAAAAAGCTTTTAAATTTTCCATTTATACTTACGTACTCCAGACTTAGATCTCTGCATTAATTAAGCTCAAGATCTTACCTTTTAGATCATGCATGTATATTTATTATCTTTAATAATATCCAAGAACAGATTTATCATTTATATCCCATACATTCAAATGTATTATATAAGTCATCTAATTGATGGCATACAGTTAGGAAGTGAAAATATTAACATGATATAAATCACATTTAAAGTCAAATTAAGGCCAACCATATCTAAAATGATATCCAGTTAAAGCTTTAAAAAGGGTCAATGTCTACTCACAGCACATTGACCTTGCTGTCATTGTCTTCAAAGTCATCCTCATGTAAACTAGGACACTTCACTTCAGTAGTGACAGGTTCTTGTTCCTCAGTTGAACAGGTCTTCATTGTCACTAACAGTTGTCTGTCTGAACACCAGCATCAGCATCAGTAGTTAGTGAAGATGCTCTGTAATCTTCAACATGTTCTGTAGGATCCTCATGTGTTTCTTCAGATACTACAGTCATGGCTGTTTCCTTTGTAGATTCTTCAACCTGTGCCTTTTCATCTCTTTTCTCGGCTGATATAACTTCATTTCCACAGCTCTATGCGTTTTTTCTGGACTGCGGGTAAAAGAGAAGATACTTGGAACATAATCAGGCGACAGCGGATCATCCGCTTATTTATCTGATACAAAATCAAAATAAAGCAACATTAGGACCTAATAACAACTCAAACAAAACTCTTAAAATATTTTTTGGAGAAAGACGTGTACATGTTAGTGAGTAGGGTAGGCTCGTCTTACAGGACAGACCTCCCGGTCCATTTGATTTCAATTCAATTCTTTATTTCGGACACAGCAGCGGTCCATAAAACAAAAAACAAACAAACAAAAAAAAAAAAACAGGATACATGGACACACATACACATATACACAGAACAAATACATTTTCCAATATCATATAATTACATACAGGCTAAAACACCAATGCCTCCAGAGCCTTGAGGTGAACATAAGTGTACTCAGGGCAGGATTTACCAGTGCAGAAATAATGACGTTTGTCCATTTAGACATTGTGCACATACAGGTGTACATAAGGTTCCTGAGTACTGCAGGACATGTAGAAACACCAGCACTCACAAACATTTGGCTCGCACTGCTCCCTCTCGGCACGTTAAGCAGCATTCTCAGGCCATCATTATATGACACCTTGAGTCTCTGCATGGAGCTGCTTTTGTAGTGACGCCACAAATGGGTAGTATACATGGAGGAGCAGAAAGTTTTAAAAAGAGTTATCTTAACATGCAAAGAGCACATACTACATTTTGTCTTATACTCTTTACATTTATATAAAGATATGTACTTTATACTCTTTACATTTATATAAAGATATGTACTTTATACTCTTTACATTTATATAAATATTTGTACTTTATACTCTTTACATTTATATAAAGATATGTACTTTATACTCTTTACATTTATATAAATATATGTACTTTATACTCTACATTTATATAAATATATGTACTTTATACTCTTTACATTTATATAAATATTTGTACTTTATACTCTTTACATTTATATAAATATTTGTACTTTATACTCTTTACATTTATATAAATATATGTACTTTATACTCTACATTTATATAAATATATGTACTTTATACTCTTTACATTTATATAAATATTTGTACTTTATACTCTTTACATTTATATAAATATATGTACTTATACTCTTTACATTTATATAAATATATGTACTTTATACTCTTTATATTTATATAAATATATGTACTTATACTCTTTACATTTATATAAATATATGTACTTATACTCTTTATATTCTCAGAATAGACTCATTACTTCTTCAAACTAGACCAAATGTGACCGTATGAAAAATAAGTGGTAACTCAGTAAATCATAAATTGTGACTGACAAGATCATAATTATGACTTTCTTCTCATAATTCTGATTTTTTTTATCTCATTAATATTTTTAATTCCATTTTTTTTATCTCTTATTTCTGACTTTTGAATTGTTCTTAAATGTTCTGTCCATACCCACTAAACTCTAGCCTAGGATCTAGTCTGTCCCCAGTGGCCACAAATGGTATTTGCTACGGGGAGACAGACTAGACAGCCTAGGATCTGAAAATCCAAAATGGACCGGACCAATCAAATCGCGAGGGGCGGGATTGGAGCCCGCCCTGCCTCATGACGACACAAATATGACACGTAATGTTGTAGTCGCAGAGACGTAGCAGCTAGCACACCAAAGAGAAGAAGAAGGCGTAGCTGCTAGCTAGCACACATTGCCGTAACACCAGTTGCTAGCTGCTAGACAACATGGCTCATCACCAGGAACAACCATTGGAGCTGGCTTTGGCAGCAACGCTAGGTGATTTAAAATTACAGTTTTCCCTGCGAGAGGAGCAGAAAACGGCACTTAAGCTGTTTTTGGAAAAAAGTGACGTTGTCGGAGTTTTGCCCACCGGGTATGGCAAAAGTTTGATTTATCAGCTGGCTCCGCTAGTGGGACGATGCATGGGTCTGCACAACCCGCTGGTGATCGTTGTGTAACCCCTTTTAGCCCTAATGGATGACCAGTTGCAAGAGGCAGAAAAACTGGGAATACGAGCAGCACAACTCGGCAAAGGCGACCCGGAGGAGATCCGAAGCGGCCGGTGCCAAATAGTGTACGGGAGTCCTAGCTAAGCTGCTGCACTCGTTTTGAGACTACATTCTGGTGTGTTCTTCCGGTGACGCTGTCTACGAAATCCATGTTCATCGCTCTGATTGGTTGGCTCTGACTGGTTACCCATCCAATGGCGTGGCGTTGTGTAAAGAGAAAACTTGACAGACAGCGGTTATCCCGCCCACAAATTCGCCTAGACTTTCTAGACTGCCCCCGTAGCAAATGCAGTTTGCGGCCACTGGGGACAGTCTAGATCCTAGGCTAACTAAACTCAGTACCATGACCCAATGAAACACATCACCTACACACTAACTCACTTTTAAAGGCTTACATAGCAAAAAATAAATTAAAATGCAGTCTTACTTTTTACTTTATTACAGTTGAGAAGGTGTACCGTTTTACTTTTACTTCAGTAAAGGAGTTGAATCAGTACTTCTACTTTTACCAGCGTATTTTTCACACAAGTAGCTGTACTTCTACTTCAGTACAGAATGTGAGTACTTTAAACACCTCTGATGGAAACAAAGAAACCTGCATGTTTTTTAAACAGAACCAACACACAATGTATTTAATAACAATGGAGAATACAGCAATATTAATGAAATAACCACAGAATGACTCCTTTAAAGCAGTGTTTCCCAAACCTGGTCCTGGAAGCACACTGTCCTGCATGATTCACATGTTTCTCTCTCCAAACACACCTGATTCAAATGATCAGCTGATGATCAGCTCTGCAGAAGAATGATAATGACCACCAGGTGTGTTCAGGGTTAGGCCAGTCCCACAGAATTACAATATTAAGATACTGTATTTTCTGGACTATAAGGTGAACTGAAAAGACTTTAATTTTGTCACAGTGACTAATATGGAATGGAATTTTGACTTTTATCACATAATTTAGACTCTTTTAAAGTTTGATTTATCAGAATCATAGTGTGTTTTGTTCTGTTCCAACTCAACAATGTTTATAGTTATTGTTAGTGTTTATCTTCACTTAATGCTCCTTATAATCCAGTTCATCTTATAGTGTGAAAATACAGTAAATAAATCATTAAAGTTAACATTGACACTGATTATTCATGGACACTCAGTACGTACTCCATCAGATGTAGGACACTATGTTTACACATGATCATTTAGAATTACACTAAAAGGAAAGAGGGGTGTTGGCCTAGTGTTGGTCTAGTGTTGGCCTAGTGTTGGCCCAGGGTTGGCCCAGTGTTGGCCCAGGGTTGGACTAATGTTGGCCTAGTGTTGGCCCAGGGTTGGTCTAGTGTTGGTCTAGTGTTGGCCCAGGGTTGGTCTAGTGTTGGCCCAGGGTTGGTCTAGTGTTGGCCTAGGGTTGGCCCAGGGTTGGTCTAGTGTTGGTCTAGTGTTGGCCCAGGGTTGGTTTAGTGTTGGCCTCGTGTTGGCCTCGTGTTGGCCCAGTGTTGGCCCAGGGTTGGACTAATGTTGGCCTAGTGTTGGCCCAGGGTTGGTCTAGTGTTGGTCTAGTGTTGGCCCAGGGTTGGTCTAGTGTTGGCCCAGGGTTGGTCTAGTGTTGGCCTAGGGTTGGCCCAGGGTTGGTCTAGTGTTGGTCTAGTGTTGGCCCAGGATTGGTCTAGTGTTGGTCTAGTGTTGGCCCAGGGTTGGTCTAGTGTTGGTCTCGGACACCACATTGACCAGAACCAGTCCTGCATGTGTTCAATGAGGGAAACATCTAAACACTGCTTTAATGTATTGATTGAAATACTGTTTAGGAACTGATACCATTTTGAGAAGACTGATTTGTTATTGACAGAAACCCTTTTGGTACCCTACACCAGTGGTTCTCAAACGGGGATATGTGTACCCCTGGGGGTACGTGGAGGTACTGCAGGGGGTACGAGAAATAAGTACCGTATTTTCTGCACTATAAGGTGCATTAAGTGAAAAAAAAAATCATAAAATAAAAACTGAGTTTGGATTGAATAAATCAGACCGTGATTTTACAGAACTGTACCTCCTTTCTTACCAAAATGTTTTGTCCACGTCAGGGGGTACTGAACTAAAAATATGGTTTTAAGGGTGAACATCAGTGAAAACAGTTTGACAACTACTGGACTACCCTAGTGTGTGTGTGTTGTACCTGGTTCTTCTCCATTAAAACAGACTTTCCAGCAGAGTGAGTCAGTGCCAACACAGAAGCTCCTCAGTTCTTCTGCTCAGTGTCGTCTCAGCTCTCTTCGTCCACTTCCCATGACGCCACTTTGACTTTAAGCGGCGTCCTGATTAAGTGGCGTCCCTCCGCTCTGGTTCCCCCTCCGCCGTTTCATCTTAATCACTGAGCTCAGATTGGAGATGCGTGACGTGTCCTTCCAGTCGACTACGAGAACATCTGCAGGGACTTAGTTCAGCGTTGGAACAGAGAACGCCCTGATAGATACAGGAGCTTGTCTGGGAGCTGCCAACAACACATTTTTTACTCATTACATTTAACTTAGGACTTTAGTTTGGGTTTATATGACATTTTATAGTAAAGAACCAGTGCCATTATTTAACCCTGTAAAGCAGTGGTCCCCAAACTACGGTCCACCTCCACATTTGGTCCAGCCCCCTGAACAATACCAGAGACCATTTAGACATTTTTTTATGTGTGTATTTGTATTTGATAATAAAGTTGGACTTTTACAATAAAATGTTCCTTAGTTATGAACTATTTTCATTATTAATGAAGCAGAGAGTGTGGGGTTGTCTCCAGGATTTGGTTCAGAGTGACAAGGTGTGGGTTGTGGTTCTGATTAAAGAACACAGATACAGATGTCCTCATTAAAGGTTTATTTACTGTGGTCTGTAATAATACAGTAACACTCACTATAACAATATATACATGCAATAATAAATGAACTAAGACCCACTATATGAGTTACTCACATGTATTACATGGGTCATAGAACACACACATCACTCACAGAAATCACAGATGACAGCTAACAATGCTAACTGCTAGCATATTATCGTATTAGCTTCAACAGCACACTGGTGCTAAACAGCATTAGCTTATACAGTAGAACATGCTAACATCTACCTGAACTGTACTGTGTTATTTATCTGACCTTATGGCATCTACACTCAGTAATAAACCAGGAATAGATGAATAAAAAAGAGAAAAAGAAGCAGAGATGGTGAACTTAGCACAGTTACCTACAACACAGAGGCTAAGAAAACACAGACTACGTTCATAAACGTCGTAACATTAGTGGTGCGTTCAACAGCGTGGGATATTTAAAAACCTACAGAAAAGGAGTTATTCCTGAACAAATATAACCAAACAATCAAATAAACAATTAAACTGTGTGGGCTTTCTAACAATTAACTATTATTAACTAGTTTAAAACAATAACTTTGACAGACGCTCATATGAGTCATTTAAGTCACAGATTCTGCTCTAACAACTAAGATGAACTTTGACCTGTTAAGACCAAGAAGTTTATTTTCTATGGACCTTTGTTCTGTGAAGAACCCACAGAGG
The DNA here is from genome assembly GCA_020466265.1 of Siphamia tubifer. Classification (NCBI taxonomy): domain Eukaryota; kingdom Metazoa; phylum Chordata; class Actinopteri; order Kurtiformes; family Apogonidae; genus Siphamia; species Siphamia tubifer. Next base: position 49,354,198 of record CM035803.1, read on the forward strand.
GATATTTATTTCATAAACAGTTAATAATAATACTAATACTAATAATAATAATAATAATAATAATAATAATAATAATAATAATAATAATAATAATAATAATAATAATAATAATAATAATAATAATAATAATACTAGTAAAATGTTGTTCTGTGAAGAACCCACAGAGGGATATTTATTCCATAAACAGTTAATAATAATACTAATAATAATAATAATAATAATAATACTAGTAAAATGTTGTTCTGTGAAGAATCCAGAAAGGGTTGTGGCTTTCTGGAAAACTTTTTTTTTTTTTTTTTTAAATATTTAGGCACTCCTGCATCCGTCACACTTTTTCTGTTACAAATTGACCTCGGCCCCTCATCTCAGAAGGGAAAAGTTATGTGGCCCTCACTGGAAATAGTTTGGGGACCCCTGCTGTAAAGCCTGAACCATTAAATCCTTGATAGAAAATTCCAGTTATTTTCAAAATGGAGCCTTTATTCTAACCAGACAGACTGCAGATGTACGGATGCTCCTCATGTCTGCTCACATCTTCCATCTGTTAAAGCATCATTAGCTTCTCTTTGTTAAGGCGGGACTGTCAATCAAAATCATTGGCCCCGATTTTGAATTACGTCCTATTTCAACCAATCAGATTAAAGCAGCATGTAACGTAGTTGATAGAAGTAGAAGTTCTGACCATAGCTGGTTGGTAGAGGAGTCAGAACATCCTTAACGTCAAGAAATGATTTAAAACTGTTCTGTTCATCTGTTAAAGAATCAATATGAACTAGTTTACACAACACTGTTGACATGACAACCGTAGCCCAGTTCAGTCTCTTCCTGCTAAACACCATGGTTTTCAAAGATACTGTGCAGAGTAGTGTTGCGCGGGCTACCCACTGGCCAGCGGATATCCGCGGGTGACCGCGAGTCGGGCGGGCTGAGTCGCAGTATTAATACATATTGCGGATGCGGGTGGGGCGGGTCAGGGACGATCAATACCCGCTGAGGTGTGTGTGTGTGCGTGTGTGTGTGTGTGTGTGTGTGTGTGTGTGTGTGTGTGCTCGGCTCGCGCATGTACAAGCCCGTCACTTCCTGTTTTGAATGCTTTTTTATCCCAACTTTTTGTTATTTGTTATTAGCGCCAAATCTCCCTGAACACTCAGAGATAAGAGTGAAAATGTGGGACTTGATCAGGGAGAAGATTAAAACAGGCGATGCGAAGGTTGTACGGAAACGTTGTATGTGTTGGCTTTATAGAGTGATGATGTGGGTGGAGTCTATTTTATGTGCTGGAGTGCATATTGAGACGTTAGAAAGGAGGCAAAAATGATGCTTCATGACTTTTAACATTAGAAGCACAAGGTAAAGATGCTGCGAATGTACTATGTGAGTTTAGAGACAAATTTAAGCTCGCGGGTTGATAGCGGGTGGGTTGGGTTTATCCATACGTGACATCATGCGGGTTGGGCGGGGCGGGCCTAGCCACGTCTTGGGTTTGGGTGGGGCAGATTTCTGTAAAACCCCCTAACCGCGCATCACTAGTGGAGAGTCTTCCTGTATTCTCTTTGGCCTCGTGATGATTACATCATAAGTGTTAAAATCACGCCCACTGATCCCGATTGGTCCATAGACAACAGAATGTGTACGGTGGTTTACCAGACCCTTGTGTGAAGTTATTATTATTTTCAAATATCAATTTGTAAGTACAAGTTTAAATTTTGTATCATATTTGATCCAACACAATATGATAATAATGAAGCTGTTCTTCAAATGTCTTCAAAACTTTATTTATTACAACTAATCTAAATATTAATCAAATGTTGCCACAGTAATAAACATAGTCCTACCAATGTAAATATATTATTAAAATAACACTGTTGAACGTGGAAAAAAGAAAAATAACAATAATAAAAAAATAACGTGTATGAAACAATAACATGTAATAGTGAATGTAAATACTGTATGATTAAACAATGTAAGTTTTAGGACCATTTACATTATTTAGGTTAATTGATCACTTCATTTAAATTACATTTAATTCCAATTAATGTCTGCTGATGCTGCTGAGCTTTCAGTTCTGTGGTCAGCTTCGCCCTCACTACATCTTATGCTCTCCTCTGCGTGGTGGCTCTTCATCTGACATGTCACTATTGTCAGTGAATATTCGCTCTAACCGTAGCAATCTAATAGAACTAGAATATGACAAAGAAACAAAACAGATCCTTTGTAGCCGGAGCTGAACGCAAATATTTGAAACATTCAGGGCTGTGGAAGCAGCCTCAGCAGCATTCAAGCAGCAGCCTCAGCAGCAGTCAGGCAGCAGTCTCCGCAGCAGTCAGGCAGCAGCCTCAGCAGCAGTCAGGCAGCAGCCTCCGCAGCAGTCAGGCAGCAGCCTCAGCAGCAGTCAGACAGCAGCCTCAGCAGCAGTCAGGCAGCAGCCTCAGCAGCAGTCAGGCAGCAGCCTCAGCAGCAGTAGGGACACGTACAGCCAGATTCAGGACAACAGCTCGGGACTGTCCCAAAGACATCTGGTCTCCCTAGTCTGTGTACGTGGTGACCATTTGATTAATGATTTAAAACCAGGAAGTGAAAACAGATAAAGGTCTGTCATGTTCTGTCTTGGAGGGAAAAGGATCCCACCTCAGTCGTCGTTGGACTCTTCACTCTTCACTCACCACTACTGAGGGAATTCTGGGTAGTTTCTTTTCCTCCTCTGAGGCTACATTTATACGATGATGATGAAAACTGAAGACGCTAAAGTGTCGTCTCGTCTTCTGTTTTTTATCCGCGTTTAGACGAGTGTATTCAGGAGGAGAAATACAATTGGATAGTCCTGTGATAGACCCGCCTACATGTCCTGTGATAGACCCGCCTACATGTCCTGTGATAGACCCGCCTACATGTCCTGTGATAGACCCGCCTACATGTCCTGTGATAGACCCGCCTACATGTCCTGTGATAGACCCGCCTACATGTCCTGTGATAGACCCACCCACATGTCCTGTGATAGACGCACCCACATGTCCTGTGATAGACCCGCCTACATGTCCTGTGATAGACCCACCCACATGTCCTGTGATAGACGCACCCACATGTCCTGTGATAGACCCGCCTACATGTCCTGTGATAGACCCGCCTACATGTCCTGTGATAGACCCACCCACATGTCCTGTGATAGACCCGCCCACATGTCCTGTGATAGACCCGCCTACATGTCCTGTGATAGACCCGCCCACATGTCCTGTGATAGACCCGCCTACATGTCCTGTGATAGACCCGCCCACATGTCCTGTGATAGACCCGCCCACATGTCATGTGATAGACCCGCCTACATGTCCTGTGATAGACCCACCCACATGTCCTGTGATAGACCCGCCTACATGTCCTGTGATAGACCCACCCACATGTCCTGTGATAGACCCGCCTACATGTCCTGTGATAGACCCGCCCACATGTCCTGTGATAGACCCGCCTACATGTCCTGTGATAGACCCGCCCACATGTCCTCTGATAGACCCGCCCACATGTCCTCTGATAGACCCGCCCACATGTCCTGTGATAGACCCGCCAACATGTCCTGTGATAGACCCGCCAACATGTCCTGTGATAGACCCGCCCACATGTCCTGTGATAGACCCGCCCACATGTCCTGTGATAGACCCGTCCACATGTCCTGTGATAGACCCGCCCACATGTCCTGTGATAGACCCGCCCACATGTCCTGTGATAGACCCGTCCACATGTCCTGTGATAGACCCGCCCACATGTCCTGTGATAGACCCGCCCACATGTCCTGTGATAGACCCGCCTACATGTCCTGTGATAGACCCGCCTACATGTCCTGTGATAGACCCGCCCACATGTCCTGTGATAGACCCGCCCACATGTCCTGTGATAGACCCGTCCACATGTCCTGTGATAGACCCGCCAACATGTCCTGTGATAGACCCGCCCACATGTCCTGTGATAGACCCGCCTACATGTCCTGTGATAGACCCGCCTACATGTCCTGTGATAGACCCGCCCACATGTCCTGTGATAGACCCGCCCACATGTCCTGTGATAGACCCGCCCACATGTCCTCTGATAGACCCGCCCACATGTCCTGTGATAGACCCGCCTACATGTCCTGTGATAGACCCGCCAACATGTCCTGTGATAGACCCGCCCACATGTCCTGTGATAGACCCGCCCACATGTCCTGTGATAGACCCGCCTACATGTCCTGTGATAGACCCGCCTACATGTCCTGTGATAGACCCGCCCACATGTCCTGTGATAGACCCGCCCACATGTCCTGTGATAGACCCGCCCACATGTCCTGTGATAGACCCGCCCACATGTCCTGTGATAGACCCGCCTACATGTCATGTGATAGACCCGCCTACATGTCCTGTGATAGACCCGCCCACATGTCCTGTGATAGACCCGCCCACATGTCCTGTGATAGACCCGCCTACATGTCATGTGATAGACCCGCCTACATGTCCTGTGATAGACTTGCCTACATGTCCTGTGATAGACCCGCCCACATGTCCTGTGATAGACCCGCCCACATGTCCTGTGATAGACCCGCCCACATGTCCTGTGATAGACCCGCCCACATGTCCTGTACATCCCTACATCCCTCTTCTAACACACCTGACGGTCAATGTGCTGTTGTTGTCCATAAAGACTCTGACGTGTGTCTCGTCAGTTTTATTGACACTAAAAGGGTGAAACTACAAAGGTCATACACATACCCCAGTTACCAAACGTGTTTGTGTATAATGTAACTGCTATGCTAACAGAAATATCAGAACAATACATTGTGTCATGAACGCCATTTTGACCACACCGTTAATTAGGTTCATTAGCACATTCTGTTACCATAGTTATGAACAAATATCTTGTTAAGAACTAATTAAATGTCAAATAAAACTTAAGTTGTAAATAATACACACCAGCGATACAACTTCAAATACGAGACACCATGGTCTCACAGGTAGCATAGGCTACATGCTAGCGTAACCGTTTTACATTCTGCTGTTACTTCCTGTTCAAATAAACTTTACTGAAAACAGTGCACATTCGTGAAAGCTACTGAATTCAACCAGTAGGTGGAGCTAAATGCACATTAAAATCTATGAACAGAGTAAATGGGCTGCATGTTTTTTAATTTAAATGAACCATTAATGCATAACAGAAGAGTCAGCAGCGTAAACAGATTAAACAAATTAAAAATGCATGACATGCAAGAGCATTAGGACAATATTCACGATTTAAATGTTCTAGTACCTGATGCTGACGCCGTCATTTATGTTACCGCTCACACACACACACACACACACACAATACTATTTACCATACTGTTTACTATACTGTTTACCATACTGTTTACTATACTGTTTACTATACTGTTTACTATACTGTTTACTATACTGTTTACCATACTGTTTACTATACTGTTTACTATACTGTTTACCATACTGTTTACAATACTGTTTACCATACTGTTTACCATACTGTTTACTATACTGTTTACAATACTGTTTACCATACTGTTTACTATACTGTTTACCATACTGTTTACCATACTGTTTACAATACTGTTTACCATACTGTTTACTATACTGTTTACTATACTGTTTACCATACTGTTTACTATACTGTTTACTATACTGTTTACTATACTGTTTACCATACTGTTTACAATACTGTTTACCATACTGTTTACCATACTGTTTACCATACTGTTTACTATACTGTTTACTATACTGTTTACCATACTGTTTACTATACTGTTTACTATACTGTTTACTATACTGTTTACTATACTGTTTACTATACTGTTTACCATACTGTTTACAATACTGTTTACCATACTGTTTACTATACTGTTTACTATACTGTTTACCATACTGTTTACAATACTGTTTACCATACTGTTTACCATACTGTTTACTATACTGTTTACTATACTGTTTACTATACTGTTTACCATACTGTTTACCATACTGTTTTAATTCAAATTTGAACTCATTAACTCATTGACAGCCACAAATATATATATATATATATATATATATATATATATATATATATATATATATATATATATATATATATATATATATATATATATATATATATATATATATATATATATTCATGGGGGGCAGTGGATCAAAGTCTTGTTCATCGTGTGTGAATTTCAGACTAATGATGAATGTATTTTTGTCCCAGTCGGAGCAGAAGCTGTATTTTCCAATAAAAGACAACTGTAGGTTTGTGCCTCAAAGAAGATGGAGGTTGGTGAGAGAGTGAGAGAGTGAGAGAGTGAGAGAGTGAGAGAGTGAGAGAGTGAGAGAGAAAATTTCGAAGTGGAAGATGAAACAGAGCAGATAAAAAAAAAATCTAATCAGTTTAAAGTGTCTGTCAGTGGATCTGCAGACAGAGGGAGGGGTCACATTCATCCCCTCATCTCTGGGAGTCCAGCAGAGACCGTCCCTCTGGGAGTCCAGCAGAGACCGTCCCTCTGGGGGTCCAGCAGAGACCGTCCCTCTGGGAGTCCAGCAGAGACCGTCCCTCTGGGAGTCCAGCAGAGACCGTCCCTCTGGGAGTCCAGCAGAGACCGTCCCTCTGGGGGTCCAGCAGAGACCGTCCCTCTGGGAGTCCAGCAGAGACCGTCCCTCTGGGAGTCCAGCAGAGACCGTCCCTCTGGGAGTCCAGCAGAGACCGTCCCTCTGGGAGTCCAGCAGAGACCGTCCCTCTGGGAGTCCAGCAGAGACCGTCCCTCTGGGGGTCCAGCTGAACATGTTAGAACATATTACTGTTCATGTGTGATACTTTGGTACGTAGTAAAAGTTGGTGGACACATATTTTCGGGTTTTGAACATGGTTAAAAATATGGACGTGTTCTGAACACAACTGACCACAATGACTTAATGACATTATTCAATGATGTATTTATTGATTTAATTTGGACAGTATCAGTCCTCCATACTCCCTCCCTCCCTCCTCCACCTTAGGAAAAGCTAACAGGCCTCACCCATGTCCTACCACACCTATCACACACACATTCTCCCTCTCACACTGCTTTCATCTGGGCGTGAAATGGATTCCTACTGTCTGCCAAAACGCACCACCTATCTGGATGGGATTCTTTTTCACCCTCTTTCCCTTTTCTCTTCTGTGCCACACATGCACCCCCCCCACACACACACACACACACCTACACTTATACACACAAACACACATATACACATACACACACACACACCTACACATGCACACATACACACACACACACCTACACATGCACACATACACACACACACACCTACACACACACACACACACACACACACACACACACCCCTTTGTTTCCAGGGAGAAGAAAAAAAAAAAAAAAAGCCTCGCCTGTAACTGCGAAAAAATCCACAAAACATGTTCCCAGGCGAGTGCGATCAGAGAATGATAAGAAATTCCCAGCGGAGCTAATATTTTATATGACAACTCGAATTTGGACTAAATCAGAAACACATGACAAACCTTTTTAAAAACAAACCACAGTCATCCTTGGAATCCCCAGGAGAAAGGCATGTTCATGAAATTCCTTCTTAACTGGCACACGAACGAACGCACACACACACACACACACACACACACACACACGTTTACATGTCTCATGGGGACCAAGTTTATAATCAAAAATAAAAAGTAAAAAATAATAATAAAATTTACAAAATGAAAATAAATTATGAAAAATAAAATATATAAATAAATACATTAATTAATTAAAAATACATAAATATCAATAAACATTTTAGAAAAGTAAACACATTTTTGTTTTTAATAAAATAAAAAACAATAAAAATTGGAAAATTAAATTAAATGTGGAAATTTTTTTTCGAAAAATAAATGAATAAATAAAAGCATTATATAAATAAATAAAATAGCCTACAAAACGAAGGTTTTTTGAAGTAAACACATCTTCAAACCTTTCAAAAATACATGTTTCATTTTACACCTGTTTCCCTGTATTTATAGGGCCACGTCATTTCTATTTTACTAGTGGGGACCTGAATTTTGGTCCCCATAGTGTCAAAGGTCCCCATGGTGTGACTGTGTAAAGATATCAATGTCCCCATAAAGATAGGAATACACAATTATAATTGCACTTATAGGTAAAGTGTAGATGAGGTATTTTTCCAAAAAGTCCATTTAAAAATAAAAAAAAATTACAATATATACAAAAAAAATGTAAGAAAAAAAAAGTAAAAATACATATGTTTTTAAAAGTAAACATCTCCAAACCTTAGAAAGATACATGTTTTGCTTTGCACCTGTTTCCCTTATGCTTTATGGGGACTTCCAGAAAAAAATAGTTATAGGGCCAAATCATTTGCATATATTTTTATACTTAACACATATTTCTATTTTACTCGTGGGGACCTACATTTATATGTAACCTTTGTGGGGACCATGGTGTAAGTGTGTCCTCATAAAGATAGGAATACACACACATACACACGTGGTATAAAATATTGATACCTCCACATGATGTTACATGTCTAAAAGCAGACGAAGAACTAAAGTGATGATGATGATGATGATGATGATGATGATGATGATGATGATGATGATGATGATGATGATGATGATGATGATGATGATGATGATGATGATGATGATGATGATGATGATGATGATGATGATGATGATGATGATGATGATGATGATGATGATGATGATGATGATGATGATGATGATGATGATGATCTTGTTACAGCAGGTAATGAACGAACCGTCGACTGAACTGAAAATGGAGGAATCTCATTCACATCCACCCCCCCCACCCCCCCTCTCCCTCTCATAGACTCGGCCCATTGTTGACTCTGTGACCCGTTTCTAATTGGACACATATTAGGTGAACCCTAACACAGACACTTGGAGCGGACCAGCTGACGACACTCATCAAAAAGAAGCAAACGCACACATGACGGCAGGAGCTTTTTTTGTTTTTTTAATCAGGTACATATCTGTTCTTAATAACATGTACGTTAGCAGAGGAATTCAGATTTGTTCGTGGTTGCAGATCTCTGGCTGACTTTTCCCTCTGTGCTGAACAGCTGTTACCCCACATGACATTGGGGCCATTACATACTCCATCAGCCCTTTTTTGGAAATTAACCCAAACATCTGCTAATAAGATGTTCGCTCAATTCTAAACTTGTATCTTCTAACCCTGCAGGTGTCAAACACGCGGCCCTGGGGCCAAAATCTGGCCCGTGGGATGAATTAGTGAAATGCAAAAAAAAAAAAAAAAACCTGAAGGATATTCATAATCAATGGTGTCAAAGTTATGACCCCTCCCCCATCCATGAAGGAGGAGAGGAGGGGGACGTAAAGGGGTATTGGTTTTGGTTCGGGTTTTTTTTTTGTCAGCAGCGTTACGCAAAAACTACTTCACCGATTTGCGTGAAATTTTCAGGAAAGGTGCAAAGTGATCCAGAATAGACCCTGTTATATTTTGGTGAATGTAGGTCAAAGGTCAACTTCACCACAAACGTGTTTTCACAATGATAAGAGATGGAGAAAATCACATCAAATGCGTGTGAGGGGGTAGAGTTGGGTTCTGAATGTAGGTCTGGGTACTTTAGGAGGGACGGGGGTGGGGGGGGCTTGGTGGAGTCTGTGCTCTTTACCTCCGCCAAGGTGGTATTAAATTTGAGTCTGTTTAAAAGTTAACAAGTTCTGACCCAGTCTGTCTATGACCACCAGAAGAACATCCATAGAATCAAAGGTTTTCTGTCCAAACCAGACACACAACAACTCATCCATTCATTTTAGTAAATTAGATCATTGTAACGGTGTCTTCACTGGTCTGAACTAAACATCAATGAGGCAGATACAGCTGATCCAACACACTGCTGCCACAGTCCTGACCAGTACCATTAAACTGGACCACATCACACCCCAGTACCATTAAACTGGACCACATCATACCCCAGTACCATTAAACTGGACCACATCATACCCCAGTACCATTAAACTGGACCACATCACACCCCAGTACCATTAAACTGGACCACATCGCACCCCAGTACCATTAAACTGGACCACATCACACCCCAGTACCATTAAACTGGACCACATCGCACCCCAGTACCATTAAACTGGACCACATCACACCCCAGTACCATTAAACTGGACCACATCACACCCCAGTACCATTAAACTGGACCACATCACACTCCAGTACCATTAAACTGGACCACATCACACCCCAGTACCATTAAACTGGACCACATCACACCCCAGTACCATTAAACTGGACCACATCACACCCCAGTACCATTAAACTGGACCACATCGCACCCCAGTACCATTAAACTGGACCACATCACACCTCCTCAAATCCTTACATTTTCTACCTGTGGGTCAAAGGTCACAGTTCCAAATCTCACTCCTGGACTATAAAGAACTAAACGACCTTTGACCCAAATCCATCTTAGACCTGCTGGTTCTATATGAAGCATCCAGAGCCCTGAGGTCATAGGTCATCAGAAACAGGTTTACTGTGTGTTCCCAAAATCAGAACCAAACAAAGTGAAGCATCATTCAGTTGTTCTGCTCCTCACCTGTGGAACAAACTACCTGAATACCCGAGGTATTTACTGCTAACACCTGCTAACAACTGTTAACTACTGCTAACACCTGCTAACACCTGTTAACTACTGCTAACACCTGTTAACTACTGCTAACACCTGTTAACTACTGCTAACACCTGTTAACTACTGCTAACACCTGTTAACTACTGCTAACACCTGCTAACAACTGCTAACTACTGCTAACACCTGCTAACAACTGCTAACTACTGCTAACACCTGCTAACAACTGTTAACTACTGCTAACACCTGCTAACAACTGTTAACTACTGCTAACACCTGTTAACTACTGTTAACTACTGATAACACCTGCTAACAACTGCTAACAACTGTTAACTACTGCTAACACCTGTTAACTACTGCTAACACCTGTTAACTACTGCTAACACCTGCTAACAACTGCTAACAACTGTTAACTACTGCTAACACCTGTTAACTACTGCTAACACCTGTTAACTACTGCTAACACCTGCTAACAACTGCTAACTACTGCTAACACCTGCTAACAACTGCTAACTACTGCTAACACCTGCTAACAACTGTTAACTACTGCTAACACCTGCTAACAACTGTTAACTACTGCTAACACCTGTTAACTACTGCTAACACCTGTTAACTACTGCTAACACCTGCTAACAACTGCTAACTACTGCTAACACCTGCTAACAACTGCTAACTACTGCTAACACCTGCTAACAACTGTTAACTACTGCTAACACCTGCTAACAACTGTTAACTACTGCTAACACCTGTTAACTACTGTTAACTACTGATAACACCTGCTAACAACTGCTAACTACTGCTAACACCTGCTAACAACTGCTAACTACTGCTAACACCTGCTAACAACTGTTAACTACTGCTAACACCTGTTAACTACTGCTAACACCTGCTAACAACTGCTAACAACTGTTAACTACTGCTAACACCTGTTAACTACTGCTAACACCTGTTAACTACTGCTAACACCTGCTAACAACTGCTAACTACTGCTAACACCTGCTAACAACTGTTAACTACTGCTAACACCTGTTAACTACTGTTAACTACTGATAACAACTGTTAACTACTGCTAACACCTGTTAACTACTGTTAACTACTGATAACAACTGTTAACTACTGCTAACACCTGTTAACAACTGTTAACTACTGCTAACACCTGAGGTTGAAGGTTCCACTGTTCTTAAACCCAGTTCATAGAATCATCCAGAACCCATTTCATGCCGTTCTATTATAACGTGTATTTGAAAGAAAACATCTGAAGACGGTTACTATTAACGACCAGACACTGGTCATTTTCTGGAAAAGTTCACCATTTTGGAACAGTGTCATTTTTAATCCAATAGCGTCGATAAATTAGACATGGTACAAAAACAAGAGACACGTCCTGACATGAGCGCTGAACTAGTTTATAATTTGTCCAGTGTGGTGCGCTGCTCTGCACACACACACACACACACACACACACACACACACACACACACACACATGTGTGTGTTTCCATTAGACTAATAACATTTGGTTCCATTACTTTTGCCAGCTTTGCTCACTAGAATTGTATTTATTTTTTTGTATTTTATATTGTATTGAATTTGTTTAACCCATAAAGACCCAAACATCCACTGGTAACTAAACCTATCTACTGATTTAATCTGTTATTCACCAGGTAAAGTTAATCCTTAGATAAAAGATCATGGTTAGAGACAATGTTCACTTTAGGATATATTTGGACGAAAAAAGTCACTTTTCTTTAGTGTTCATTTAACTTTTCTTTACTCAACTATTTATTTTCATGGAAACTTTTTACTTCTACTCTTTACATTTATATAAATATATGTACTTTATACTCTTTACATTTATATAAATATATGTACTTTATACTCTTTACATTTATATAAATATATGTACTTTATACTCTTTACATTTATATAAATATATGTACTTTATACTCTTTATATTTATATAAATATATGTACTTTATACTCTATATTTATATAAATATATGTACTTTATACTCTTTACATTTATATAAATATATGTACTTTATACTCTTTACATTTATATAAATATATGTACTTTATACTCTTTATATTTATATAAATATATGTACTTTATACTCTTTACATTTATATAAATATATGTACTTTATACTCTTTACATTTATATAAATATATGTACTTTATACTCTTTACATTTATATAAATATATGTACTTTATACTCTTTATATTTATATAAATATATGTACTTTATACTCTTTACATTTATATAAATATATGTACTTTATACTCTTTACATTTATATAAATATCTGTACTTTATACTCTTTACATTTATATAAATATATGTACTTTATACTCTTTACATTTATATAAATATATGTACTTTATACTCTTTACATTTATATAAATATATGTACTTTATACTCTTTACATTTATATAAATATATGTACTTTATACTCTTTACATTTATATAAATATATGTACTTTATACTCTTTACATTTATATAAATATATGTACTTTATACTCTTTACATTTATTTTTCTAATGCAACAGATGGATGGAAAAATGGAACACCATAAATTAGGATTTTCTTTATAATTATGACTTATTAAGTAATAATTTTGCATTTTAATCTTATATGTATGAGTTTGTTTGTTTTTTTTCATCAATTGTGACTTTTTTCCTTATTTTCCAAAAGTAACTGACCTGATCAAACATATACACACTAACTCACTCTTAAGGGTTTGTTTTTAGATACTTTTGAAACTTAAATAAGTATTATTTCATTCATGGCAACAACAAAAAAATGCAGTTTTCCTTTTTACTTTATTACAATTAAGAAGAAAGCCTCAAATATTGATCAAATGTTTTTACTCTTTCATGAGGTAGTTTTTTCAGACGTTTTAATATTCTAATATATTGCAACAGTGCAATGGAAACAGTTCCCCAATTATACGTCACAGGATGTGACGTACATGGTCACATGATCACTTTTCTCAGAGTGAAAATGTGACTTTTTTTATTTCATAATTTCAACTTTTTATCTCATAAAATCATGATAAAAAGTAACATTTATGAGATTAAAGTCAGAATAAACAGGATGTTACAGTGTCCCTCATCCTCTTCCATATTTATATGGTTCATCTGAAAGAGGAATGAACCTTTATTGTCAAATAAACAGGAATAAAAAGTCCCATGTAAACAGGACTAGTGGGTCTTTCATGGGTTAAAGAAGAACAATCTGTTTCATAGATGAAACCCAGAAAAGCAAGTGAAGGCAGATCCAAGCGTTTTATCTCCTAGTTTTATCTGAGTGTGTCTGAGGGTGTGATACCCATCTATCTGCAGGTTCTTCTTGTACCTCTTTGCAAATGAGCGGCACCACCTCCAGCCCTCTGGACACTAGTTGGACAAAGAAGAAAGAGTACAGACACTCAGGGTTTTCAAATAGTGAACAGGACAAAGTAGATAAGATCTGCTGTAATAAAGTTACTGCTGATGAATCACACAGTAGAGTCACCCTGGCCGTGTCCACATGTGTTCTGACACAAACACCAGGAAAACACACAGAACAATCTGCTTCTTGTTTTTGCACAAAAAAAAAAACTAAACCAAAAATGTGTTATTGTTGTAAGCTCCTCTGTTATATATCTCATAAAAGTATTTATTTTATAAACAACACAAACCTGAGCAGTTTTTGGGAAATAAAGTCAGTTCTTTTTTTTTGGTTGTGACTCATTAAAACACATTTGTTTGTCCTTATTTTCCTACCTACACAAACCTACAATAAACTACTTTTTTTTTCTCCCCATGGATGAATACTTGTTTCAGCAGGAAAGATATGACAAGTTTTACAAGTATCCAAAAATGAAGCCTTCAAAAGTGAGTTAGTGTGTAGATAATGTCTTTGATTGGGTTACAGTCCTCAGTTTAGTGGATATAGTCAGTGTACTTGTTGCATGTATTTGACCATTTCCTGGGTTTTAGAAAGTATTTCAGATGTTTCTTTGTAGTTAGATTATCAGACTGATCAGTTTAGATTTAAGGTCTTGTTGTTGTTGTTGTTGTTGTTGTTGTAACAAATAAAGTCAAGGTGTGTTTTGTTCTTTTAATGACGACGTAATGCAGTTCATCTGTGAACTGGATGAATGACAAAGTCAGTTTGTTTGTATGTGGCGCCATCTGGTGGAAGTTGTCGAAAGCTAAAGACAAATTAGATTTGGATTTATTTATTTATTTATTTGTACACATCAACTCAAACATTAGGACACGTTCTGTTCATTTAAAAAAAAACTCTTGGATGGGATTTGAAACAGTGCCATTTTTTTTACTTCATAAATCATCTCTAATATTTACCTCCACCAAGGATGCCTGTCTGTCTGTCTGTCTGTCTGTCTGCAGGATGATGCAAAAAGGTTCTGAACAGATTTTGATAAAACTACATTTCAAACAATAAAGGTCAAGGTCACACTAAAGGTCAACAGTTAAACACATCAGTGGTAATATCACAGGTGGTTTTTTCATTCACACAGTGTGACCTTTGACCCCTAACCTTCAGACAGATGGGTCAACACCTGTAACCCTAACCTTTGACCCCGACCCCTGACCTTCAGACATCAGATGGGTCAACACCTATGTCACATATGACGTCATATCCAGCCTTGACAGAGGCTTGTTGTCTCTGATTTGTTTGAGTTATTTTTGTTACACCTGCTGAGGAGGGTATCGTTTGTTTGTTAGTTAGTTAGCAAAATAACTCAATAAGTTATGGAAGGATTTTGATTAAATTTCCAGGAACAAATCATTCCATTTTGGGGGAAATTCTCCCTTAGTGCAATAACCATGTACATGTGGCTTCTCTGCCTCCATCCATAATAATGGACAGTGGTAACTACTGATGGAATTACTTTGTTCCACAAATGTTTTCATACTGTGATTTTTTTAGTAAGTAGTTGCATTTTACATCTAAAAGGTCTGATTGGTTTCAAGACCCCCAATACTACCCCCTAAACCCCCAATACGAACCCTAAACCCTTTAAAGTGATAACAGTATAGACATTTAGTATAAATGTGTGTTTTCACTTTTATAAACATTATATTTTCAATGTAATGTGTTAGTGTCAGTGAGTAAATATGTCACTGACTGAACATCAAACATTAAACCATTAAATTAACCAGACATGTGGGTCACTTTCATCCCAGACATGTGGGTCATTTTCATCCCAGACATGTGGGTCATTTTCATCCCAGACATGTGGGTCATTTTCATCCCAGACATGTGGGTCATTTTCATCCCAGACATGTGGGTCACTTTCATCCCAGACATGTGGGTCATTTTCATCCCAGACATGTGGGTCATTTTCATCCCAGACATGTGGGTCACTTTCATCCCAGACATGTGGGTCACTTTCATCCCAGACATGTGGGTCACTTTCATCCCAGACATGTGGGTCACTTTCATCCCAGACATGTGGGTCACTTTCACCCCAGACATGTGGGTCACTTTCATCCCAGACATGTGGGTCACTTTCACCCCAGACATGTGGGTCACTTTCATCCCAGACATGTGGGTCATTTTCATCCCAGACATGTGGGTCACTTTCATCCCAGACATGTGGGTCACTTTCATCCCAGACACGTGGGTCACTTTCATACCAGACACGTGGGTCACTTTCATACCAGACACGTGGGTCACTTTCATACCAGACATGTGGGTCATTTTCATCCCAAACATGTGGGTCACTTTCATCCCAGACATGTGGGTCACTTTAATACCAGACATGTGGGTCACTTTCATACCAGATATGTGGGTCACTTTAATACCAGACATGTGGGTCACTTTAATACCAGACATGTGGGTCACTTTCATACCAGATATGTGGGTCACTTTCATACCAGATATGTGGGTCACTTTCATCCCAGACATGTGGGTCATTGTTTTGTCACTTTCACCTTCAGTCACTGGCGTGCACAGATAGACGTCAGGTGGTGCTCGAGCAATTGCCCCTTGCCCTCAGTGTCAAGCAAGTGCCCTCCGCGTCCCAACTTTTTTTTTTTTTAAACACACACATACGCACACACAGAGGCGCGCACATACACACAGACACACACGACCTGCAGCACCGCACCGCGCAGCCTTGACTTGCCCCTCCCCATGTCGTAACGTGAACATCATGAGGAGAGGACACGATCGTAGTAACAGCTGCAAAAACTGTGGTCACGTGAGCCGTCATTGGTTCATCCTCTGTTAAAACAGCAGCCAATCAAATGTCACCTGTGCTCATATTCCATAAATTAACTTTTTTAAACCGGCGACATGAAATTACATGCGTAATTCAAATGACCACAGTTCCTCGACTATTTACGGTAGGGACATAATTCCATGGATTCTGAAAGGCCATAAGATAAACTTTCCAGTGATATACCACACATTACGGTAACTTGCTGTGGGTGCTTCGTTAGTTAAGTTTTTGGTCATATAACCACTGTATGATCTGTAACATGTAACTAATGACAAATACTGAGGACATTTAAACAGCTCCATGGTTCTATGTGTAAAGAGGAGAACTCCTTAGAGATGTGAGGAGTGTAGTAATGAATTTAACCTGCTGATGGAGGGGAACTGTTTTACACCACTTTACAGCACCTAAAAAACGCCTGGAAATTTACACATATTTTAGGCTGTAACTTGGCACCTGAAAGTGTAAAATGAAAAAAAAAACTTTTTGAGAAAAGTAAAGTATGTATATTTACATTTCTGCTAACTCAGAAATTTGGGATCTGTTTATTTGAATATGAATACAAAGAAAAACATGATGAAAATTCAAATCTGTTTACTTTTTTTGTTATTTAACACTGTTTTTATTATCTATAACTTATAATAATGAGAAAATATGTACATATTTTGACATCTACATGTGTTCTGAAAAAAAGGGAAAAAAATCTTTCAGATAGGGCATTTTTTTTGGCACATTTATAGAGAAAAAAAGTTCAAAAATGGCCAGGTGGAATCGAACTATTACAGTACTAAAAGGATTATACAATAAAATATTTTCATTCTTCATCCACACATCACTCAATGGTGCTGTTAGTATAGCCATATTATCATATTATCACTATTTCATATTTAAAATGCTTATATATGCAAATTTTAACTATGACAAAACATCAAACATAAGGATTTTTAAGGATAATTACTCAAAATTATACAGTAAAATATTTTCATTCTTCATCCACACATCAGTCACTGGTGCTGTTAGTATGGTAATGTTATCAGTTTCCAAGAATAATTAATATTTGGATCACTATTTCACTTTTAAAATGCTTAGATGCTTATGTCCACATATGTGGACGGGTTAAGATGTTTAAATAAATGCCGTTACAGAAAATGCGTTTCTGATTTTTTCATTTTAAAAAATCTCACACTGTTATATTAAGACAATGGTTCTACACGTTCTACACAAACTGCCCTTTTTTTCCCACTGAGCACCTGCCCCCCAAAATGTCTGTGCACGCCACTGCCTTCAGTGGTGTGTGTTGATGTTTGGTGGGTGTAGATCCAGGGACCATTGACTTTTCGTGATCTTCCTGGGGTGGGCGGGGCATGTGTGTCGTCAGGACGGTGTTTATTTTTCCTGGGTTCAGAGGGTTGGTGGGGTTTGGTCATCATGTCTTTGGTTGGTGCAGTGATGACTCCTCCTCCTTTTTTATCATCTCCTGTTTCACTTCTGTTGATAACGCACACGCTTCTTCTTTTCATTCCTACGTGAACTCACTTTCTTTGGGCTGATGGGGGGGTGGGGGGGTGCTGTGGTGGGGTTTTGGTGGACACACTTGGGGGGAGTCACGGGCAGCGGAGGCTCTGTCCTTTACTCATGTATGGGTTAGAACTCTGTGATGAATGAGGGTCAAAGGTCACCAAAAGCATCATGGGTAGCGGCCTCATAGCCAATGGGATGATACATACAGTACATGACAAGCTTATGTCATCACATACAGTACGTACGGTAATATTCATTTAAATCACACTGAAAACATTACTGTTCACCGGAGCTTTTACTTAAATTATTGTCTTTTAAATGTTTTTATGTCTCTCATTTTAATTGTCTTTTAATGCATTTTAATCATTTTAATTTTCTTATATGTTTTATGTAAAGCACCTTGAATTGTCTTGTACAAGAAATGTTCTATACAAATTTGCCATACCTTGAATAATGTACTGTATTTATGTCTCAGGGGGTTTTTCAGTTTCCTTTCATAAATAGAATTTTCTTTCGTATTCAGAGACAAAAAACTGATGTAAAGTTTTGTCATTACTTGGTTTATTCGTTAGCTGGTAAGTAGAGGTACCACTGTATTTCTATAGACTAAATGTCCTCTAAAATTAATGTTTATTTGCACTATAGCACAGTAAACAGTTATATGATCAAAAACTAATTAATTTGAGCAAAAAAAAAGGCTCTGTTTTGAATGGGGTCACAAACTAAAAAAGTTTTGGAACCACTGGATTACATCTTTAATAAACTTTCACACTAGCTTAATTTTGCAGTTATAGTCCTTGATCCAATATGAAGCCAATGTGACAATTATTAGTTCAATAAGATGATACCAACGTTTAAAAGAATATGTAAATGAGTCCATACAAGTGTGACAGAAGTCTTCATGTTAAGTTCCTGCTGGTTCATTTTCATTCTTCAGCTCGTCAGCCACAGCCAGACGCATCCTCCTGTATCTGACAAAGCATTAAATATGTTCATCATTCAGTTTAATGTCAGCTTTTTATGAAAATAGGAGAAAATGTTTGTATAATACATTGGGTTTGGTACCAAAACCGAGCAAACATTCACAGTAGTACATATGTGCGCTCCACACATACATGCAGCTGTTCTTTAATGTCCACTGGTAACACAAGTGCACACACACTAACTTTGACTTTTTATCTCATCATTTTGACTTTGGATTTTACAATTAGAACTTTATCTATTCATCAAAGGGACATTAAATATCGAATAGCTGAAAATGACCCTGTAGGTCGATCTGGCCATTTTGAATGTATGGCTGTAGCATCACTGCAGTAGTGTCCCCACAAGGTTGTTCAGTCAGATATTATTGTATGTAGAGTAGAAACCTAGAAACACCCACAACCTTTTACAACAGCTCATGTCCGTTAACCCCCCTGGCTCCATAGATATAATGACAGTTCTTCAAATAGACAAACTTAGGTCCGATCTGGTTCATATAAAAGGTTTGATAGAACATAGTTAGCATTCATTAGCTTGTAGAAAACCTAACCCTTGTGTAAATGTTCATTTTCACCAACTGTTCCAAACTAATAAGTGTCTGGAGCTTGTGCATATGTTTGCTGTTTTGTTTTGTTTTTCTTTTTCCCTTTTTTTATCTTGTAATGTTTGTATTTGACAGACAGAAGTGAATGGTAACCATCCAAAGACACGTCCACTGGACTTGAAGGTCATTATGGAGAGGCTAAGTCATGCCCTTCTACTGACCATTCACCTTCTTTTGTGCCAATAAAGTACCCATTTAAATACCATTTGATAGTAGTGATTTGGTACAGAATGAACCCCTATAGGTACTAACACTAATAATGTTTGTGTGTCACCTGGCAGAACAAGGCGGTAAGACGACAGAGCGTGGATGCAGCGTCAGCTCCAGCTCTCCTCTGGCAGCTTCCACCATCACGTTCTGAAGGACTCGGACCAAAACATCCTTCACCATGTCGGTGTGTTCCACAGACACCGGGTCTGGGGGTGTTTGGGGGTGATTTTCTAAGCGTCCTGTGGCTTTGTTGTCGTCTGCTGTACGGCGTTGTGCTCTCAGCTCGTCTTTTGACATGTGCCAGAGACACTGAGGTGCAGCCGACGAAGAGGTTTTCTGGGACTTGCATGGGGGAGGGGCGCTTTGCACGGGATGGTGAAGGACGGGCTCGAATGGAAAAGTAATCAGATACTGGGTGAAGGCTGGGTCGTCCAGTATGTCTCTGGAAAAACAACACAGAGTAGAGCATTAGGAGACGACAGGAGGAGAGGGGGCGGAGTCAAGGGAAGGCGAACAACCGGTCCGTAAACATAACCCAAACTAGGCTTATGCCGCATCTGAAGTAGTGTCACAATACCAATATTTTGGTACCAGTACCAACATTTATTTTGATACTTTGATACTTTTTCAAATAAAAACAGAAAATGTCATGACTGACTTTATTAATGTAAAATCTTATCAACATAAACAGTAATTGTAACAAATGTTAAATAAAATGAATAAAGAGAGAGAGAGAGATAATGCCATCTGCAGCAGCTGCTCCATGTATGAATATTTGTGACCAACACACATCACTGAATTAGTTCTTTGAAAGACTATTGTTCGGCTTTGTTACAAACTGAGACAAATGTTAAAGTGTGTGTGAACTATGAACTATTACAACTGCACTGCTGAGCACCGTAGACTATTAGAAAAGGGTAGTCTACTCTACACGTCACATTCTCTGCTATTGACAGCTTTTTTTTTTTTTCCTCTCGCCCGACGTGACTTGTTCACTTCCCAAAAATATGTTAAACTGCCTTCCTGGAAATGTAGTAAAACCTGGTACAGTTCATAGGTTATCCTACCTGTGGTTCCCTGAACATGAAGGTTTGGGTGTTTGTCTGGTCAGTGTTTTCGTCCTTCACCAGACATGTTTTAAAACACTGTTTACAAAGTTCATTCATAAATCTCTACTTCCTCGTTTATTCCACTTCTTGCTCCTGGTTTGTCAATGAGGGTAGGATTGTGTGCAGCAGTAATTGTCCTTTCCTGTTTCGCTCAGCTGTATTCTAGTTACAACGCTACGTTACGTGCCGAGTTTGACGCACTGTTGCAAGTACCGGTACTTTTCAAACACAGCATAGTACCTTTTTAAATGCCTCAGTTAGACTTAGACTTAGACTTAGACTTCCTTTATTGTCATTGTTACAATAAACATGTTTACAGAACAACGAAATTGTATTTCCGGTTCTTCCTTAAGGTGCACTTCAAATTTAAATATTAAAAAATAAAGAGTAAACTTTGTAGAATACAAATGTACAGAATGTAAACGTTGAGGTAGACTTATTCAGTGCGGTATACATAGTATACAAGTAGTCACCTTTGCTGGGGTACAGGTGTGTTCAGGGCAGTTATTGCTCTGAACTGCAATAACTGCCCTGAACACACCTGTACTAGTACGGTACTAGTACCGGTATTCGTGACAACGCTAATGCTGAGCAGGTAAAGCAACAAACATGTGGGACAACCCGGATCCCACAGATCTTCCAGCTGCATTAGCATTAGCATCTGTAGTAAATGTACAGAGTGGTTTCAGTTATTGTACAGACATTACACACATACCTGAACAGAGACAGGTGGACAATTACACATGTCAAAAACAGAAAAGGACATGTGGGCGGGTCTATCACAGGACATGTGGGCGGGTCTGTCACAGGACATGTGGGCGAGTCTGTCACAGTACCACCTAGCGTCCTGGCTGGACTATCCAATGGTACTTCTCCTACTGTTGCATCTTCGTATACACTCGTCTAAACTAAGTTTTCATGGTCTGTATAAATGTAGCCTCAGTGTACTTTGTAGTTGAGTGGATGAGCCCAGGGTAGATGTAGAAATGCTCCGGTGTGTTAGGGTTAGGATTACCTGAGCAGGAAGCTGAAGACATGTGTGAGGACGTGTGTGTCTGGGCCATGTGTTGGTGGAGGCGTCCCAGCTCCAGACCTCTGGAAGCATCTGAAGACAGCAGATGTTCAAATATTATTGCTACTGCACACATCATACATTGGAGTCCGGAACCCTCTGGAACACAACCTTATGCTTCTGAGATACATCCTTATAAAAGTCAGTTGTAAAAGTTGCGAATCCTCTTCATCTTACTTCTACTCCATACCTGTAACTGCTCCATGCACTGTAGCACGACTGCTTCATGTCTAGTGTTTGACCATAAGGAAGACATTAATGTTGAAATACACTTTAATAGAGCTGCATGATATTAGAAAAAACTGAAAAGGTTATTTTTTTTAACCCTGCGATATATATTGGGAAATTAAAAAATTGTCAGTAGTAAATAACAGCTGTGTGGTGACGACGCTAACGCTCAAACAGATTAGTGGTCAACACTGAACATACATTTCAGTATCATCCTTTTGGAGCTGAATTAATTTAATAAAATGAATAAGAATTCAAAAATACTTAATTATATATATATATATATATATATATATATATATATATATATATATATATATAAACAAATAAATTAATGAAAACAATAGATGAAGACTGTATGGGGACAATGGATGAAAACCCACTAGAGATCTGCACTCTCAGAGTTATTTTTATAGTTAAGTTAAGATTTATAGCTTATTTTTCATACTGTCATATTTTTCTACAGATATTTATATAAATGTAAAGAGTATAAAGTACATATATTTATATAAATGTAAAGAGTATAAAGTACATATATTTATATAAATGTAAAGAGTATAAAGTACAAATATTTATGAAAAAATGTAGGGAGTAAAAGTAAAAAGTTGCCAGAAAAATAAATACTCAAGTAAAGTACAGATACCTAAAAAGAATCTACTTAAATGTAAGAATGGGCGGTATGTAAGGTATCATACTTTATGAAGTGTTGTTTTGTCCATGGTACAGATGTTTGTCATACAGTTCTACCGTCCATCCTGTAGATGGCAGTAATGTAAAGTTTCCAACGTCCACCAGCTACCTCTAAGAAGCAGCTAGCACCACAGTCTTAGATGTTATTTTAGCATTAGCATTTAGTTTAAATAAGCTACAAATATAAAATATATAGTTTATATAGTATACTATTGGTTATAATGGTATGTGATGACAACATATTTCCATTCAAGACTCTACAATTAAATTTATAGGGTGTCTGAATAGCGAGCTAACAAGCTAACAGCTAAAGTCATGATAGCCATAGAGTTTATGACGACAACAAAATAATTGTGCTAAACGTTAACACTGCCTTAAATTTAACACTCTGTACCAGCCTTAATAACTATGTTACTGTATCCAGTTGAGTTAGTATTACTCATGGTATCTGGCTGGAGTTAACAACTAAAATGACTGTTCAGAGTTACAAACTTTTTTTTTTTTTTTTACCTATTTCGCTAACGTTAGCATGCTAAGTGCTGCTACAGTGATTGCTACCATTAGGATTTGTTGTTATTAATATGAATAAAGTCTGCACTAATATGAAAGACTGCACTTGGGGCTATATGACCACTAACAAACTGTTCTGCTGCCATTTATACTTTATTATTTATGTGTAGTATCCTAGAAAAGTACTATACCCTGATATACTGTATACCCACGGTTCTCAAACTGGGGTCCGCGGACCCCTAGGGGGACGTGGCGCGTGTCCAGGGGGTACGCGAAATTATTCACGGTTTTGTTTTTTTTTTGTTTTTTTGCTGTTTTATTTTGAAATGCGGAAGTTTTATTTTGTAGCGAGCGGGCGGAAGTAACAGCGCTGTTTGACGCTAGCTTGACTAAATTGAGACGTAGCGAGTCACAGGCTATTTTTAGCCACCCTGCAGCGAACATGGATCGATTTTTGTGTCCGCCAAGTTCCTCAAGAAGTGGTAAAAGAAATGACAATGAAAATGACAATGACAAAAACAAACGCCCTAACCCTAAAAAGAGAAAGTACATTGATAGTTATATTGAGTTTGACAAGATCATCCCTCTCATTAAGTCTCTGTCTGTCTGTCTGTCTGTCTGTCTGTCTGTCTGTCTGTCTGTCTGTCTGTCTGTCTGTCACACACACACACACACACACGGTTTTGTGTGTCTTTTGTTCCATTTATTATTTTAAAATTATTTAAAATTGTTGTTTGTGAAGTGTTCATTTATATTATAATACCTGAAAATGTCGCTGGTTTGCACAAAAGCACTATTTCTTTTATCTTTTACTTAGTTACGTCCCACCTGAAAATGACATGGATATGAAATCAGCTAAATAGTATAAAGTGGACGTGTTTGTCGTAACACTGCAGATGTGTCCTTACCTGTAGTGCTGGTTGGTGTGGTTGAGGGTGAGAGCATGTGAATGTGCTGTGACCCGTAGATGCAGTAGATCTGGTTGGGGGGGGTCAGGGTCTTTGTGTAACTTCGCAGATTGCCGTTTTTCCCGCTGCTCATCTTTTGTTAGCTGGGCACAAATGCTTCCTAATGTCTCAGAGCCAGTGTTGGCACAGATAGGTGGAAGGGTCTGGAAATGATATAGTGCTTTTCATGACACTCAAACACTTTACAAACAGTACAATAAAAGACAATTAAAATAAAAATAACAATGAAAACAATGGAGGAATAAAAGTGCCAACATCTATCAATAATACTAAAAAGTCACAATTTTGGGATAAAGTCAAAATTATTAGAAAAAAAAAATCCAAATTATGATATAGTCAGTCACAATTTGGGATTTACTATTTTATTTTTCATACTGTCACATTTGTTGAGTTTGAAAAAGTAATGAGTCTATTCTGAGAATGTAAAGAGTATAAAGTACATATATTTCTATAAATGTAAAGAGTATAAAGTACAAATATTTATATAAATGTAAAGAGTATAAAGTACAAATATTTCTATAAATGTAAAGAGTATAAAGTACAAATATTTATATAAATGTAAAGAGTATAAAGTACATATATTTCTATAAATGTAAAGAGTATAAAGTACAAATATTTATATAAATGTAAAGAGTATAAAGTACATATATTTCTATAAATGTAAAGAGTATAAAGTACATATATTTATATAAATGTAAAGAGTATAAAGTACATATATTTATATAAATGTAAAGAGTATAAAGTACAAATATTTATATAAATGTAAAGAGTATAAAGTACAAATATTTATATAAATGTAAAGACTATAAAGTACAAATATTTATATAAATGTAAAGAGTATAAAGTACATATATTTCTATAAATGTAAAGAGTATAAAGTACATATATTTATATAAATGTAAAGAGTATAAAGTACATATATTTATATAAATGTAAAGAGTATAAAGTACATATATTTCTATAAATGTAAAGAGTATAAAGTACATATATTTATATAAATGTAAAGACTATAAAGTACAAATATTTATATAAATGTAAAGAGTATAAAGTACATATATTTCTATAAATGTAAAGAGTATAAAGTACATATATTTCTATAAATGTAAAGAGTATAAAGTACATATATTTATATAAATGTAAAGACTATAAAGTACAGATACCTAAAAAAATCTACTTCAGTACAGTAAAGGAAGTACTTTTACTTAGTTAATTTCCCAGCTCTGGGGAAGAAGTTGTATTTTAGTCTTTGTGTGTTTAACAATATAGCTATTGTTTTGTAAAAAAGTGTAATGGAAACACCGATAGATAGACTTTATTGTCATTATACGATATTTAAACAATGTCCTTTCACTACCTGTTTGTCTATATCTAAGAACATTATACTCCATTACATTCAGTTTGTTGGAAATGATCACCTTGTATTTACTAAATGATGATGCTTTTCTTGCAGGGGTTTGTACAGGTTCCTAAAACAGAAGAATACGGAGTCAGAACTGCTGCCACAACACTGTCACAAATGTTATGTTTTGTTCCTGAAGGACCACCTTCGCTGTCAAAACACTGGGATTTTCACTCAGATGTTTGTCTGTGATAGTAAATTCATGTTGGTGTCTTTGTCTCTCTTTCTCCATACGCTGCAAAGCATCATGGTACTGAGTGAGAGCTGCGTCCCCTGTGACCTAGGGAGTAGAGGAGAGGAGGGTGAAGGTTCAAGGTTACTTTATTCATACCCATGGAAAGATTTCTTTGGTTACACTTTAAATTACGGGCTGCACTAGCCCCCCCTAGTGGCAGCAAATCTAATGTGCTACCGTAGTAGTCTAGTTACATTCAGTGGAACTTTTGGCTAGCTGTATTTTTAGTGTACTTTAGTGTATTTTTAGTGTATTTTTGTGCTTGTTAGTGTATTTTTGTGCTTGTTAGTGTATTTTTAGTGTATTTTTGTGCTTGTTAGTGTATTTTTGTGCTTGTTAGTGTATTTTTAGTGTATTTTTGTGCTTGTTAGTGTATTTTTAGTGTATTTTTGTGCTTGTTAGTGTATTTTTGTGCTTGTTAGTGTATTTTTAGTGTATTTTTGTGCTTGTTAGTGTATTTTTAGTGTATTTTTGTGCTTGTTAGTGTATTTTTGTGCTTGTTAGTGTATTTTTAGTGTATTTTTGTGCTTGTTAGTGTATTTTTAGTGTATTTTTGTGCTTGTTAGTGTATTTTTGTGCTTGTTAGTGTATTTTTGTGCTTGTTAGTGTATTTTTAGTGTATTTTTGTGCTTGTTAGTGTATTTTTGTGCTTGTTAGTGTATTTTTGTGCTTGTTAGTGTATTTTTGTGCTTGTTAGTGTATTTTTGTGCTTGTTAGTGTATTTTTGTGCTTGTTAGTGTATTTTTAGTGTATTTTTGTGCTTGTTAGTGTATTTTTGTGCTTGTTAGTGTATTTTTAGTGTATTTTGTGCTTGTTAGCGTATTTTTGTGCTTGTTAGTGTATTTTTGTGCTTGTTAGTGTATTTTTAGTGTATTTTGTGCTTGTTAGCGTATTTTTGTGCTTGTTAGTGTATTTTTAGTGGATTCTACTAGCCTAGCTGTGCTAGCCCCTGCTAGCAGCAGTAAATCTAATGTGCTACCATAGCAGTCTAGTTATGCTCAATGGAACTTTTGGTTAGATTTCCCTGAAACTGAAATTAAATTATTTTTACAGAAGCGACAACAGTCATATTTTTACTACATTTTACTCTCTTTTTTTTGCATTTTATTGTTTTTTGTTTTGTTTTGTTTTTTACAACATTTTACTGTATTTTTAGGGCATTTTACTATAATTATGTTAGCCTAGTTGTGCTAGACACCCCTCGATGGAAGGTGGAAGAGCGCTATATGAGTGCAGTCAGGGCTCTAAATTAACTTTTTTAATCACCAGCCAATGTGGCTAGAAGATTTTTTATCTTACTAGCCAATCAGAAATTCAACTAGCCATTTTTTTCCCCTGACCAAAATATGACATACACCTTCAAATTTCTTTAAATTGTTTTATTTAACCTTTTCCTCTTGAAATAATTCATTTCTTTAAACATATGATTGAATTTTTTTTTTTGCATTTTCACCTTTCACTGTTAACACTTCTTTACTGTTCTCAACTATATTACAATTTAAACAATACATAGACTCACATCTTGTTGCTTTTACATTTTCTCAATTGGTCCCCATATCATTTCTTCAAACATATGATCAATTTATTTAATTTTTTTTTTGCATTTTCACCTTTCACTCTTAACCCTTCTTTACTTTTATTTCACCTATATTATTTATACAATACATAACATCACATCTTGTTGCTCAATTTTCCTCAAGTTTTCTCTAACCCTAAATTCGACAGTCGCTGCAATACATTATGTGTCTGTGTCCAACACCAGCCACTCACGACCCCCAAACCATTTTGGGTTAAATGTCGTCTGCTTTTTCTTTAGCGTTACCTCAGACTCGACAACATCCCCTCCAGCCTTTGACCTTTTCTCACCCCCACACTCCGAACCTCCCAACCGCCGCCACATTCTTTTCTTTCGTTCTCACTGACACAACACACGCTTCAGAAAATATTCTCCTTCTTCTATCTCTGAACGTCTTCTTCTTCACCTCAGAGTCAACTGCGCGAAAATGCTCGAAATCAAATGCAGTGAGGACGCAGCCTGACGCAGCCAATGGATGCATGTGACGTCGTCACGGTAGAGTTCATGGGAAATGGAGGAACTTTCGTCTTGTTGGTGTTCAGGACTATAGAAGTTTTTCTAATCAGGACACTTTTTAAAAAAAAATCCTATCACTCTCCACCAGCCAAAGTGGCTAGTAAGGGTTTTTTTTACCCGCCAAAATGGATTTTCACCCGCATTTGGCGGGTTGGCGGGTGTTAATTTAGAGCCCTGAGTGCAGTCCATTTATTTCTTCTGTTGTTCTGGTGTATCCGCTGGTACTGTTTTACTGCAGACTTAGAGGTGTGGCGTGTGTATTACATGGTTTTCAGCGAGCGTGTCGTTGCCATATTAACGTGATATTTTACTGATCTGTTCCCAGTGTGGATGCAATATATTTTTTTACCCGGTAAAAAAAACAAACCTTGTTGCCCTGCCGTGTAGACATAACCAAAGACAAACCTGACAGATTAAATGGAGCTCATAAACAGTGGGTTGTTCAGTAGCAGTGAAGGTAAGGACACTGGAGGCGCTCTCTCCTGGACGTAGAACACCTCTGTTTGGACGCATCTGCACCACCTGTCGTAAAGAAAACAAAAAAAAAAAAAAAATATATATATATATATATATATATATATATATATATATATATATATATATATATAAAAATATAAATATATATATATATATATATATATATATATATATATAATTTTTTTTTTTTAATCTCTTGACATTTTATCTCAAATGTGACTTTATTTTCAATTCAATTAAATTGTATTTATAAAGCCCCAAATCACAACACAGTCGTCTCACGGGGCTTTACAGAAACACAATCAACTACAGAAATAGATACAAAGTCCCAAGCATCCCCTGTCCTTAGACCCTCCTTCTGTCCTTAGACCCTCCCCCTGTCTTTAGACCCTCCCCCTGTCTTTAGACCCTCCCCCTGTCCTTAGACCCTCCCCCTGTCTTTAGACCCTCCTCTTCTAAATCTTGAGAAGAACCACACTGAAGGACAGATCCACTCCCATGGATGGACAGACTACAGATGAACGTCCATGGGACGGATATGTACATTTCCTGTCCATATCCGTCCCATGGACGTTCATATATAGTCTGTCCAAAACTGAGTAACTGTGACCTGATCAAACACAATTTCAACAGAGTAACTCACTTTTAAAGGGTTACATTTCGATACTTATTATTGGTTAAATAAGTATTATTGCATTCATGGAAAAAAAAAGGTTTTACTTTTGTACTTCATTACGATTGAGAAATTTTCCTTTTTTTGCTTTTACTTCAGTAAAGCAGTTGAATCAGTACTTCTACTTTTACCAGAGTATTTTTTCACACCAGTTCCTGTACTTCTACTTAAGCACAGAATGTGAGGACTTTTAACACCTCTGCTCATAGTATGACTGCACGATATTGGAAAAAAACTGACATTGTAATTTGTTTTTTTAAACCTGTGATATATTTTGCGATATGAAAAAGTACTTGGTGTGTCGCTGAAGCAAACGGTCAAACAGATTCTTGGTCGACACAGAACGTAGTGTCTTCCTTCTTGTAGCTGACATAATGAAATACAATTAATAATTAAAAATAAAAAAAATACATACATGAACACAATAAAAAATATTAATAAATAATAAATAATTAATTAAATAAACTTAAATAACTGAAAAATAAATAGAAAAAATAAAAAATAAATCATTAAATCATTAAATAAAAGAACTAAGTTAAAATACATTAAACATTTTAAATAAACGAATGAATGAATCAATTACAAAGACATAAAATAAATATAAAAAATATACAAATTAATAAAAAAATAAAATAAAAATAATTGTAGTACCTGCAATGTAACTATATCGCACACATACTTTGCAATGTCGATGCTCAAACAATATATTGTGCAGCTCTACCTCAGAGTAAGCAAGCACTGTAAAAATGACCAAATATATTCAGTAAAATTAACTAAAATTACCAAAATAATCAATGGTTATTGTCACTGCTAATACTTTCATCAGTCACTGTGGGTGCAGCAGAGTAAAGACACTGATGACAGACACATTCATCTGAAAAACACTCAAGTGTCCTAAATAAGGAGTGTTGTGCACGTGTCCACCTGCCTGTGACTGTTGCTGTGTCAGCTCCCACACAAAGTGGACCATGTCGCTGTGGGACACGTTGGTGAGGAAGAGGATTCTTGAAGATTGTGAGCGAACAGAAATGTCCCCAAGACAGACGCTGTCCTCAGACAAGAACACCATCTACACAATGTAGGGATAAAAATTAAAGAAAAAATTATATAAATAAGTGCTCCCTAAATGGTTTTATCAGAACATTTTTACATTTTTAATTATGGCAGGTTGAGTCCTCCATACATATGAACCAAACAGTTTTCAGAGCTGCTCTTACTTGTCCTGGGAAGGGCAGCCTGTGGCCTCTGGGTAAACATGGATGAACATCACTGTAGTTGAATGGATGTGAGACGCCAAGGATTGTAGAATTAAACCCACAACCTTCAAACCTCACAAGAGTGGAGTCCCCGTCTCGAATTTGGATAGGAATGTCCATCTACACACATGAAAAGACAGAAATACAAATCAGTGTAAAGGGACAAACTCTACTGCTCTTCCACACTCTAGTTGTTGGTTTGTGGACTTAAACATTCATGTTTGTGAATGTGTATGAACTGCAGGTGTCACTCTGTCACCTCTACTCTCTTTCTGTTCTGTTTCTTATTTGTCCTTCATTACCTCACACTCTTTAAGTGTTCTTTTCTTCTCTGGTCTGTGGTTATGTCGTCTCTCACCTTGTCCCCTTCTAGTCGGCCGTTGTCCTCCTCGTTTGTCCAGATACTCGTTGGCTCTTGTCCTGTCTTTGGACCCATCAGTGGACTTTGTCTGGATTTCTGCAGCGTTGCTGTCTTTTTGACTTCAGTATTTTTCATGTATTGTTTTGTGTTGCTCATTAAAAGAGCTTGAAGCGTTTCCTGTCTGTCTGCTTTTGGGTCCTTCACTACGCTGTAACAAGAGGTCTGCACACGAGACAATTTCCAGCCCCGCTCCCGCCAACAAGTCCCACAGGATTCAGACGCGAGTTGAAATGTGGCGTATGGAAGACCACTTGCCAGGTGTCACTCGGGGGTGTGACGCTAGTGATCCACTGTGACGCTAGTGATCCACTGTGACGCTGGTGATCCACTGTGACGCTAGTGATCCACTGTGACGCTGGTGATCCACTGTGATCCTGGTGATCCACTGTGACGCTGGTGATCCACTGTGACGCTAGTGATCCACTGTGACGCTAGTGATCCACTGTGACGCTGGTGATCCACTGTGACGCTAGTGATCCACTGTGACGCTAGTGATCCACTGTGACGCTGGTGATCCACTGTGACGCTGGTGATCCACTGTGACGCTGGTGATCCACTGTGACGCTGGTGATCCACTGTGACGCTGGTGATCCACTGTGACGCTGGTGATCCACTGTGACGCTAGTGATCCACTGTGACGCTAGTGATCCACTGTGACGCTAGTGATCCACTGTGACGCTGGTGATCCACTGTGACGCTGGTGATCCACTGTGACGCTGGTGATCCACTGTGACGCTAGTGATCCACTGTGACGCTGGTGATCCACTGTGACGCTAGTGATCCACTGTGACGCTGGTGATCCACTGTGACGCTAGTGATCCACTGTGACGCTGGTGATCCACTGTGACGCTGGTGATCCACTGTGACGCTGGTGATCCACTGTGACGCTAGTGATCCACTGTGACGCTAGTGATCCACTGTGACACTGGTGATCCACTGTGACGCTGGTGATCCACTAGACAGTGATGTGAACTCCACACCACATCACCCATATTCATGTCTATGAGAAGCGAATTCTGCTCCCACAAAGCATTGTGGGTAGGCAGCTCAGAGCGGCACAGCGACAGTCGCTGTTGCGGTGCAGTTGTTTTTATGAGGGTTGTCTAATTTAAACAAATGAACAACTAATCTACTGGCCATCATCTATAGATGATGAGCACCTATAGATGATGGTCATCTATAGATGATGGTCATCTATAGATGATGGTCATCAGTAGACTATCGACGATGGTCAGTAGGCTATCGACGGTGGTCAGTAGGCTATAGACGATGGTCATCAGTAGACTATCGACGATGGTCAGTAGGCTATAGACGGTGGTCAGTAGGCTATAGACGATGGTCATCAGTAGACTATCGATGGTGGTCAGTAGGCTATAGATGGTGGTCAGTAGGCTATAGACGGTGGTCAGTAGGCTATAGACGATGGTCAGTAGGCTATAGATGATGGTCATCAGTAGGCTATAGATGATAGTCAGTAGACTATAGATGATGGTCATAAGTAGGCTATAGATGATGGTCATCAGTAGGCTATAGACGATGGTCAGTAGACTATAGATGATGGTCAGTAGGCTATAGATGTCAGTAGACTATAGATGATGGTCAGTAGACTATAGATTATGGTCAGTAGACTATAGATTATGGTCAGTAGGCTATAGATGATGGTCAGTAGGCTATAGATGATGGTCAGTAGACTATAGATGATGGTCAGTAGGCTATAGATGATGGTCAGTAGGCTATAGATGATGGTCAGTAGGCTATAGATTATGGTCAGTAGACTATAGATTATGGTCAGTAGACTATAGATGATGGTCAGTAGACTATAGATTATGGTCAGTAGACTATAGATGATGGTCAGTAGACTATAGATGATGGTCAGTAGGCTATAGATGATGGTCAGTAGACTATAGATGATGGTCAGTAGACTATAGATTATGGTCAGTAGACTATAGATTATGGTCAGTAGGCTATAGATGATGGTCAGTAGACTATAGATGATGGTCAGTAGACTATAGATTATGGTCAGTAGGCTATAGATGATGGTCAGTAGGCTATAGATGATGGTCAGTAGACTATAGATTATGGTCAGTAGACTATAGATGATGGTCAGTAGACTATAGATGATGGTCAGTAGACTATAGATGATGGTCAGTAGACTATAGATTATGGTCAGTAGACTATAGATTATGGTCAGTAGGCTATAAATGATGGTCAGTAGACTATAGATTATGGTCAGTAGACTATAGATGATGGTCAATAGACTATAGATGATGGTCAGTAGACTATAGATGATGGTCAGTAGGCTATAGATGATGGTCAGTAGACTATAGATTATGGTCAGTAGGCTATAGATGATGGTCAGTAGACTATAGATTATGGTCAGTAGGCTATAGATGATGGTCAGTAGACTATAGATTATGGTCAGTAGACTATAGATTATGGTCAGTAGACTATAGATGATGGTCAGTAGGCTATAGATGATGGTCAGTAGACTACAGATTATGGTCAGTAGGCTATAGATGATGGTCAGTAGACTATAGATTATGGTCAGTAGGCTATAGATGATGGTCAGTAGACTATAGATTATGGTCAGTAGGCTATAGATGATGGTCAGTAGACTATAGATGATGGTCAGTAGACTATAGATGATGGTCAGTAGGCTATAGATGATGGTCAGTAGACTACAGATTATGGTCAGTAGGCTATAGATGATGGTCAGTAGACTATAGATGATGGTCAGTAGACTATAGATGATGGTCAGTAGGCTATAGATGATGGTCAGTAGACTATAGATTATGGTCAGTAGGCTATAGATGATGGTCAGTAGACTATAGATTATGGTCAGTAGACTATAGATTATGGTCAGTAGACTATAGATTATGGTCAGTAGACTATAGATTATGGTCAGTAGACTATAGATGATGGTCAGTAGGCTATAGATGATGGTCAGTAGACTACAGATTATGGTCAGTAGGCTATAGATGATGGTCAGTAGACTATAGATTATGGTCAGTAGGCTATAGATGATGGTCAGTAGACTATAGATTATGGTCAGTAGGCTATAGATGATGGTCAGTAGACTATAGATGATGGTCAGTAGACTATAGATGATGGTCAGTAGACTATAGATGATGGTCAGTAGGCTATAGATGATGGTCAGTAGACTACAGATTATGGTCAGTAGGCTATAGATGATGGTCAGTAGACTATAGATTATGGTCAGTAGGCTATAGATGATGGTCAGTAGACTATAGATTATGGTCAGTAGGCTATAGATGATGGTCAGTAGACTATAGATGATGGTCAGTAGACTATAGATGATGGTCAGTAGGCTATAGATGATGGTCAGTAGACTACAGATTATGGTCAGTAGGCTATAGATGATGGTCAGTAGGCTATAGATGATGGTCAGTAGACTATAGATGATGGTCAGTAGACTATAGATGATGGTCAGTAGGCCAGTTGGTCATTTGTTTAAATTAGATGACTCATAAAAACAACTGCTGTGTTCAGGAACAGTACAGTGTCAGTGCAGCAGTTTTGTATCCAAACAATTCCATGTACGACACTAATACTGTAATTGTTACCGCCCACATTAAGTGTGCAGGAAACGCCCACTAAGTCCAGGGAGGGTAGCGTTAAGAATGAGTGCGGCGGTGCAGTGTTGGCATCGCCGTGTCGTGGATCACCAGCGTCAGTCCTTCTGATCGAGGCCCAGCTCGTGGATGGTATGATGTCGGTAATGGCCCAGTCGCCCTGGGGTCCAGTCTTCTAGGAGTCGGGTTGTTTGGGAATGCAGCAGCAGGGGCTAAACTAAGGCCCCACTTGGTTTTAAGTGCCCCTAAAAAGTAAATTCCACTCATCAAGGGGAAATAATTCCCCCTGAAAATGGGACACCACTCGTGAAGTGAACGTAACAAACGTGCTGACGTCACACGCTGACAAGTCTACCCCGCCAAATATGAAACCACCCCTCTGCGAGACTGACAGCAGCTGACTACTATTTACACGGAGGACAAATGGCGGTCCCAGCTGTGTTACCTGTTGTGTTGGTTCTGTTTATTTACCTTCGGGATGCGCAGAGAAGAAATGCGGCAAACAGAAGACGCATTCGCCGTCTACTTTGCCTTTCAGTCTTGTCTCAGGTATGTTGATTTATTTAAATATTTGGATGTATTTTTTCTTCAATAGTTGGCGATTTATAACATTAACGTTAGCATTAGCGCTAGCTTGACAAGGTAACATTACCGGTCCAGTTCCTCCAGCTGCAGCCGCCATTTTTGTTGTCAGAAATCAGTCGGCTCGCTGAGCTCGCAGTGCATCATGGGTAATTTCATCTTCCACTCAAAACGAAGTCCGCAACCAACCTCACTACATTTTGAGGGTTGATTTTAAGGGCAAAATCGCACTCTCACTTGCTCCCCTAGGTAATGGGACACCCTACCCCTACACATGAACGCGCAAAATCTAGGGTTAGGGGAAATTTTAGGGTTAGGGGGAGAAATGGGACAGGGCCTTAATGTCACTGTCTTAGCCTAGTAGCAGTACTTAACATTTATTATCAGTGCACTATTCAAGCGTTGCATTAAGAGAGAATATTCTGTAAATTCCAGATTTTTGTTTTGTTTGATGGACATTGTCAATATGTTGGAGTAGTTTATTATAAAATGTGGCTCAACAAGGCCTTTGAGGGTCAATAAGAAATCAGAGCCATACGTGGTACATCCTCGCCTCCACTGGAGAAAAGATCCATTCTAGAGTGGCTGTTTTTCCAGGCAGGACCTCCCCCTTTGGATTGAGGCAGCACAGCACTAGGTGGTTAAAGTTGTCTGCCCGGAGCTGTGACAATACAGCTGTGTCCACTCGGTAAAACACAGGCATGCTACCACCGTTGTATAACTCGTACATCTGGAAAAGCAAACAAAAAATAAATACTTAAGGGTTAGGGTTAAACCTTGTCTTTATTGAGTGGAAATTAATTGTCTGATTTTACATGAAACGCATATAATGAAGAATGATAGGATTAATACAATTGTCTCTGAATATTTATTTGATTATTAATCAGGGGAGTTCTAGAGATTTTTCCCTGGGGTAGTAGAGGT
>CM035803.1:49393122-49397280 GCA_020466265.1 Siphamia tubifer
GAAACATGTATTTTTGAAACGACTGAAAATGTGTTTACTTAAAAAAAAAAAAAAAAAAAAGATTTCAATGTATAAACTATACAAACATGGGAATAACTAGAAAAAACCTCCAATTTCCTAGGGAAAATAAATGCAATTTTTAAAATGTTTTCTTTGAACATATAATTTTTATATGAAGAAGCAAAAAATTTTTAAAATTGGAGTTAATTTTCTTTAGCCATTTCATGTTATTCACACTTGTTCAGGTTTGTTCACATTTTACTGTTCTATTACAGTTTATAAATGTCAAGATTTCCATATTTTCATGTTATTTTTTAAAAACTAAAACAAAGATTAAAGATTTTAAGTTGTCATTATCGTCATAATATCAAATATTTTTCACATCAAACTGAGAAGAAAATATGGATTTATTATTGTCTTTGTAGGTTTTTATTGTTATTTGACTGTAGATAATATCGTTCTGTTTGTGGAAACTGAACTAAAATCACTTCCACAGCTTTGACTGTGGAATTATTGTCCTTTGGAAATTCATCCCAGGGGCTGAACTGGAACCTTTGGTGGGCTGCATTTGGTCCCCGGGGTGTGTTTGAGACCCCTGCTTTATGTCTAGCTAATTCACTTCTGTATTAATGTCAAGTATGGAGTAAAAAAAAAACAGCATTGGCCTGATGTAAATTCAGTTTCCTTACCAAGATCTCTCGGCCGTAAGACAGTTTCAACACGACAGGGAGTCGATCTGTTCCTGTAAAGTCATGACTACAGAGGAAAACACAATTAGACCCAACAATGCAGTCTCAATTTGTTCTTTGTTAACACTTCTTTAAAAGTGGGAGCTTCTGTGAAACTGGTTGTAGAAACAGGGCACAGTGCCAAAAAGTTAAACCACATGTAGACGAATGTTATGCACTTTAGAAACACATTAGGTCAGTTTGCAAAAGAAATACTGAGATAAAAAACACATTATTTTCCAGATATAACACATTTTTAGATTAAATTTCCCATATTTTATGGACTACAAAAGCACAGTTAAAAACATTTTGATAATAATTTTCTCAAAAAACAACAATGCACCTCATAATCCAGAGCACTTTATATATAGATTAATTCTGTATGTAATTTAGAGTCTATATTAGACCATTTCCAGCCATGTTTTCACATCTAATGCACTGACACCTGGTAGATTTAAGAAAAGAAACATTCAACAAAATGTGTCCCTTTTCTTAGATGATGTTGGGGCATCTGGAAGGAGCAGCCATGGGGGGGCGCCCGGAGATCCATCTTCAGATTCATAGCCAGACTAATGGTCAGAATCACCTGGTTTTTTCAGGTGATGGGGGGGGGCCGGAGCACCCAGAGGAAACCCATCCAGACACGGGGAGAGAAACATGTAACCTCCACAGAAAGACCCACATGGTCCGGGAATCGAACCCGAGCCTTATTGTTGTGAGGAAAGAGTGCCGCCAACTGTCTGTGGGGCTGATTTTTGGACCCAATACTTCATTTAAAAAAGGAGGGTAGGGTATTGCTTTCTATGTAGGTCAAAAGTCAAGGTCACCACAAATGTGGTTGTGCAATGATAAGAGAATGGGCTAATGGGGTCAAACCTTTCCCAGGGGTGGGGTTTGTTATGCCTGGCACCACTTGGTATATTTTGGGATGGCTCCAAGCAAGAGTAGGATTTTTATTTTACGGTCCATTTTTCTGAAGTCATTATTAGGTCCATCCTGGAGGAAAATTTCTCTTTTTATTTATTGAGTCTAAAAAGCGGGAAAAGTGACAGATACTAAAATAAACACAGTTTAACAGAAGCACCCACATCCACAGTGTAGTCATGTAATTTGGCATTAAGAGACTTTATTGTCATCTCAACATGTAACATGAAGAAACGAAATTTAAAAACCCCTGGTCCCAGTTCAAGCCCAGTAAAGTACAAAGGACAAGAGCAACTTAATAAGTACTAGTACTGAGGAAATAGAAATAAAATAAGATAAGGTGCGTGCAGAATATTCGAGTAACGGAACTGTGCAAAATAGTAGGTACAGACTGAAAAAGTGGCTAGTGCGTACAGGGACAGCTGCATGTGTGCATGTATGCAGTGTCCCCAGAGATTATGTGTAACTGTCTGGTGAGTTTGTGAGAGGAGGAGTTAGCTGCCGCAGGGGCTACAGAGATCCCCCACAGTTCAGCACTCTCACTAGCCTAGGATCTAGACTGTCCCCAGTGGCCGCAAACTGCATTTGCTACGGGGGCAGTCTAGAAAGTCTAGGCGAATTTGTGGGCGGGATAACCGCTGTCTGTCAAGTTTTCTCTTTACACAACGCCACGCTATTGGATGGGTAACCAGTCAGAGCCAACCAATCAGAGCGATGAACATGGATTTCGTAGACAGCGTCACCGGAAGAACACACCAGAATGTAAGTCTCAAAACGAGTGCAGCAGCTTAGCTAGCTAGTCGGCGTTTGGCTACCAGGCTAGTAGTAGGATTGTAGCACAGAGTTAAGTAGGCTATTTGGTGAGTGTAGAACGGTAGAAAACAGAATGGCACCAAACGACTGTTGCCGATCACCAGCAGGTTGTGCAGACCCATGCGTCGTCCCACTAGCGGAGCCAGCTGATAAATCAAACTTTTGCCATACCCGGTGGGCAAAACTCCGACAACGTCCCTTTTTTCCAAAAACTATTTAAGTGCCGTTTTCTGCTCCTCTCGCAGGGAAAACTGTAATTTTAAATCACCTAGCGTTGCTGCCAAAGCCAGCTCGAATGGTTGTTCCTGGTGATGAGCCATGTTGACTAGCAGCTAGCAACTGGTGTTACGGCAATGTGTGCTAGCTAGCAACTACGCCTTCTTCTTCTCTTTGGTGTGCTAGCTGCTACGTCTCTGCGACTACAACATTACGTGTTGTATTTGTGTCGTCATGAGGCAGGGCGGGCTCCAATCCTGCCCCTCACGATTTGATTGGTCCGACCCATTTTGGATTTTCAGATCCTAGGCTGTCTAGTCTGTCTCCCCGTAGCAAATACCATTTGTGGCCACTGGGGACAGACTAGATCCTAGGCTACACTCTCACAGCCTCTGGGTAGAAGCTGTTCCTCAGTCTCAAGGTCCTGCTTTTGAGCGAGCGGGACAAACAGTCCATGTGCGGGATGGGTGGGGGAAGGCCCGCCTCCTGCATCATGGTGTAAATGTCTGAAGTGGTGTTTAGACTGTGCCCTACAGTCCTCTGTGCAGCCTTCACCACCCTCTGCAGAGACTTCTTCTCTGCTGCCGTGCCACACAGTGATGCAGCAGCACAGGATGCTCTCAGAAAAGAGCTCCCCAGTGCAGCGCACCTCAGCTTCCTGACGAAGAAGAGGCGCTGATGTGCCTTCCTAATCAGACATTACGTGTTGGTCTTCCAGGTGAGGTCGTCAGAGATGTGAGTGCCGAGGTACCTGAAGCTGGAGACCACTTCCACCGCTGTCCCTCCGATGTGCAGGGGGGGAGGGGGATGTGTGCCCCTTCTGAAGTCCACGATCATAAATACTCAACAACTGCTTTAGTGATGATTTTAATGATATGGAAGGATTATACTAATTATAATAACTTATAATCATATATTCTAGAGCTGGGCAAAAAAATCAATTTAGATTTAAAATAGAGTTTTATGACAAAATAGATTCATATTTTAGGAAATTCGTGCAATCCGATTCCCCTCCACACACACTTTTTTTCCTCGCAAAAAGAAAACCATGAAACAGGCTGCTTTCCGTAGTTGCACATCTGAAGCGAAAACATCCAATGGGGGGGGGCAGAACTGTTAGAAAAGGCAGAGACTAGCGCTGCCAGTACTTCTTCAAAATGTTCAACAAACACTGACTGAAAGCTTTTCTCGCGGCACACCTTATCAGAGTCCTGCACGGTTCTGATTTTGACATACTGCAACCGCCCATACCCGTCATGTTTAAACTCCGACCCGTTTTCCCACGAAAAAAAAAATCCGCACACGAACGACCCGCTATAAATGAACCCGATATCCGAACCGAACCCGTATCCGACACAGCACAACATTTTTAACCCGTTTCGTGAAAATTTGCGGTTCACCCACGGGTACCCGAACCCGTGCAGGACTCTGCACCTTATGATAAACATGGAGCACGATGTGGAGCGATAACAGACAC
>CM035803.1:49397380-49440289 GCA_020466265.1 Siphamia tubifer
AGTGGTGCGTTCAACAGCGTGGGACATTTGAAAACTTACAGAAAAGGAGTTATTCCTGAACAAATATAACCAAACAATCAAATAAACAATTAAACTGTGTGGGCTTTCTAACAATTAACTATTATTAACTAGTTTAACACAATAACTTTGACAGACGCTCATATGAGTCATTTAAGTCACAGATTCTGCTCTGACAACTAAGATGAACTTTGACCTGTTAAGACCAAGAAGTTTATTTTCTATGGACCTTTGTTCTGTGAAGAACCCACAGAGGGATATTTATTTCATAAACAGTTAATAATAATAATAATAATAATAATAATAATAATACTAGTAAAATGTTGTTCTGTGAAGAATCCAGAAAGGGTTGTGGCTTTCTGGAAAACTTTTTTTTTTTTTCAATATTTAGGCACTCCTGCATCCGTCACACTTTTTCTGTTACAAATTGACCTCGGCCCCTCATCGCAGAAGGGAAAAGTTATGTGGCCCTCACTGGAAATAGTTTGGGGACCCCTGCTGTAAAGCCTGAACCATTAAATCCTTGATAGAAAATTCCAGTTATTTTCAAAATGGAGCCTTTATTCTAACCAGACAGACTGCAGATGTACGGATGCTCCTCATGTCTGCTCACATCTTCCATCTGTTAAAGCATCATTAGCTTCTCTTTGTTAAGGCGGGACTGTCAATCAAAATCATTGGCCCCGATTTTGAATTACGTCCTATTTCAACCAATCAGATTAAAGCAGCATGTAACGTAGATGATAGAAGTAGAAGTTCTGACCATACCTGGTTGGTAGAGGAGTCAGAACATCCTTAACGTCAAGAAATGATTTAAAACTGTTCTGTTCATCTGTTAAAGAATCAATATGAACTAGTTTACACAACACTGTTGACATGACAACCGTAGCCCAGTTCAGTCTCTTCCTGCTAAACACCATGGTTTTCAAAGATACTGTGCAGAGTAGTGTTGTGCGGGCTACCCACTGGCCAGCGGATATCCGCGGGTGACCCGCGAGTCGGGCGGGCTGAGTCGCAGTATTAATACATATTGCGGATGCGGGTGGGGCGGGTCAGGGACGATCAATACCCGCTGAGGTGTGTGTGTGTGTGTGTGTGTGTGTGTGTGCGTGTGTGTGTGTGTGCTCGGCTCGCGCATGTGCAAGCCCGTCACTTCCTGTTTTGAATGCTGAATAGTCCTGTGATAGACCCGCCCACTTGTCCTGTGATAGACCCGCCAACATGTCCTGTGATAGACCCACCCACATGTCCTGTGATAGACCCACCCACATGTCCTGTGATAGACCCGTCCACATGTCCTGTGATAGACCCACCCACATGTCCTGTGATAGACCCGTCCACATGTCCTGTGATAGACCCGTCCACATGTCCTGTGATAGACCCACCCACATGTCCTGTGATAGACCCGTCCACATGTCCTGTGATAGACCCACCCACATGTCCTGTGATAGACCCACCCACATGTCCTGTGATAGACCCGTCCACATGTCCTGTGATAGACCCGTCCACATGTCCTGTGATAGACCCGTCCACATGTCCTGTGATAGACCCACCCACATGTCCTGTGATAGACCCGTCCACATGTCCTGTGATAGACCCGTCCACATGTCCTGTGATAGACCCGCCCACATGTCCTGTGATAGACCCGCCAACATGTCCTGTGATAGACCCACCCACATGTCCTGTGATAGACCCGTCCACATGTCCTGTG
Organism: Siphamia tubifer; assembly: GCA_020466265.1. NCBI lineage: Eukaryota > Metazoa > Chordata > Actinopteri > Kurtiformes > Apogonidae > Siphamia > Siphamia tubifer. The sequence goes on from CM035803.1 coordinate 49,399,110, forward strand.
ATAGACCCGTCCACATGTCCTGTGATAGACCCGTCCACATGTCCTGTACATCCCTACATCCCTCTTCTAACACACCTGACGGTCAATGTGCTGTTGTTGTCCATAAAGACTCTGACGTGTGTCTCGTCAGTTTTATTGACACTAAAAGGGTGAAACTACAAAGGTCATACACAAACCCCAGTTACCAAACGTGTTTGTGTATAATGTAACTGCTATGCTAACAGAAATATCAGAACAATACATTGTGTCATGAACGCCATTTTGACCACACCGTTAATTAGGTTCATTAGCACATTCTGTTACCATAGTTATGAACAAATATCTTGTTAAGAACTAATTAAATGTCAAATAAAGCTTAAGTTGTAAATAATACACACCAGCGATACAACTTCAAATACGAGACACCATGGTCTCACAGGTAGCATAGGCTACATGCTAGCGTAACCGTTTTACATTCTGCTGTTACTTCCTGTTCAAATAAACTTTACTGAAAACAGTGCACATTCGTGAAAGCTACTGAATTCAACCAGTAGGTGGAGCTAAATGCACATTAAAATCTATGAATAGAGTAAATGGGCTGCATATTTTTTAATTTAAATGAACCATTAATGCATAACAGAAGAGTCAGCAGTTTAAACAGATTAAACAAATTAAAAATGCATGACATGCAAGAGCATTAGGACAATATTCACGATTTAAATGTTCTAGTACCTGATGCTGACGCCGTCATTTATGTTACCGCTCACACACACACACACACACAATACTATTTACCATACTGTTTTAATTCAAATTTGAACTCATTAACTCATTGACAGCCACAAATATATATATATATATATATATATATATATATATATACATACATATTCATGGGGGGCAGTGGATCAAAGTCTTGTTCATCGTGTGTGAACTTCAGACTAATGATGAATGTATTTTTGTCCCAGTCGGAGCAGAAGCTGTATTTTCCAATAAAAGACAACTGTAGGTTTGTGCCTCAAAGAAGATGGAGGTTGGTGACAGAGTGAGAGAGTGAGAGAGTGAGAGAGTGAGAGAGTGAGAGAGAAAATGACGAAGTGGAAGATGAAACAGAGCAGATAAAAAAAAAAATCTAATCAGTTTAAAGTGTCTGTCAGTGGATCTGCAGACAGAGGGAGGGGTCACATTCATCCCCTCATCTCTGGGAGTCCAGCAGAGACCGTCCCTCTGGGAGTCCAGCAGAGACCGTCCCTCTGGGGGTCCAGCAGAGACCGTCCCTCTGGGAGTTCAGCAGAGACCGTCCCTCTGGGAGTCCAGCAGAGACCGTCCCTCTGGGGGTCCAGCAGAGACCGTCCCTCTGGGAGTCCAGCAGAGACCGTCCCTCTGGGGGTCCAGCAGAGACCGTCCCTCTGGGGGTCCAGCTGAACATGTTAGAACATATTACTGTTCATGTGTGATACTTTGGTACATAGTAAAAGTTGGTGGACACATATTTTCGGGTTTTGAACATGGTTAAAAGTATGGACATGTGTTCTGAACACAACTGACCACAATGACTTAATGACATTATTCAATGATGTATTTATTGATTTAATTTGGACAGTATCGGTCCTCCATACTCCCTGCCTCCCTCCCTCCTCCACCTTAGGAAAAGCTAACAGGCCTCACCCATGTCCTACCACACCTATCACACACACATTCTCCCTCTCACACTGCTTTCATCTGGGCGTGAAATGGATTCCTACTGTCTGCCAAAACGCACCACCTATCTGGATGGGATTCTTTTTCACCCTCTTTCCCTTTTCTCTTCTGTGCCACACATGCGCCCCCCCCCCCCCCCCACACACACACACACCTACACTTATACACACAAACACACATATACACATACACACACACACACACACCTACACTTATACACACAAACACACACACATACACACACACACACACACACACACAAACACACATACACACACACACACACACACACACACACACAAACACACAAATACACAAATACACACACACACACACAAACACACAAATACACACACACACACACCCCTTTGTTTCCAGGGAGAAGAAAAGAAAAAAAAAAAGCCTCGCCTGTAACTGCGAAAAAATCCACAAAACATGTTCCCAGGCGAGTGCGATCAGAGAATGATAAGAAATTCCCAGCGGAGCTAATATTTTATATGACAACTCGAATTTGGACTAAATCAGAAACACATGACAAACCTTTTTAAAAACAAACCACAGTCATCCTTGGAATCCCCAGGAGAAAGGCATGTTCATGAAATTCCTTCTTAACTGGCACACGAACGAACGCACACACACACACACACACACACACACACACGTTTACATGTCTCATGGGGACCAAGTTTATAATCAAAAATAAAAAGTAAAAAATAATAATAAAATTTACAAAATGAAAATAAACTATGAAAAATAAAATATATAAATAAATACATTAATTAATTAAAAATACATAAATATCAATAAACATTTTAGAAAAGTAAACACATTTTTGTTTTTAATAAAATAAAAAACAATAAAAATTGGAAAATTAAATTAAATGTGGAAATTTTTTTTCGAAAAATAAATGAATAAATAAAAGCATTATATAAATAAATAAAATAAATAGCCTACAAAACGAAGGTTTTTTGAAGTAAACACATCTTCAAACCTTTCAAAAATACACGTTTCATTTTACACCTGTTTCCCTGTATTTATAGGGCCACGTCATTTCTATTTTACTAGTGGGGACCTGAATTTTGGTCCCCATAGTGTCAAAGGTCCCCATGGTGTGACTGTGTAAAGATATCAATGTCCCCATAAAGATAGGAATACACAATTATAATTGCACTTATAGGTAAAGTGTAGATGAGGTATTTTTCCAAAAAGTCCATTTAAAAATAAAAAAAAATTACAATATATACAAAAAAATGTAAGAAAAAAAAAGTAAAAATACATATTTTTTTAAAAGTAAACATCTCCAAACCTTAGAAAGATACATGTTTTGCTTTGCACCTGTTTCCCTTATGCTTTATGGGGACTTCCAGAAAAAAATAGTTATAGGGCCAAATCATTTGCATATATTTTTATACTTAACACATATTTCTATTTTACTCGTGGGGACCTACATTTATATGTAACCTTTGTGGGGACCATGGTGTAAGTGTGTCCTCATAAAGATAGGAATACACACACATACACACGTGGTATAAAATATTGATACCTCCACATGATGTTACATGTCTAAAAGCAGACGAAGAACTAAAGTGATGATGATGATGATGATGATGATGATGATGATGATGATGATGATGATGATGATGATGATGATGATGATGATGATGATGATGATGATGATGATGATCTTGTTACAGCAGGTAATGAACGAACCGTCGACTGAACTGAAAATGGAGGAATCTCATTCACATCCACCACCCCCCACCCCCCCTCTCCCTCTCATAGACTCGGCCCATTGTTGACTCTGTGACCCGGTTCTAATTGGACACATATTAGGTGAACCCTAACACAGACACTTGGAGCGGACCAGCTGACGACACTCATCAAAAAGAAGCAAACGCACACATGACGGCAGGAGCTTTTTTTGTTTTTTTAATCAGGTACATATCTGTTCTTAATAACATGTACGTTAGCAGAGGAATTCAGATTTGTTCGTGGTTGCAGATCTCTGGCTGACTTTTCCCTCTGTGCTGAACAGCTGTTACCCCACATGACATTGGGGCCATTACATACTCCATCAGCCCTTTTTTGGAAATTAACCCAAACATCTGCTAATAAGATGTTCGCTCAATTCTAAACTTGTATCTTCTAACCCTGCAGGTGTCAAACACGCGGCCCTGGGGCCAAAATCTGGCCCGTGGGATGAATTAGTGAAACGCAAAAAAAAAAGAAAAAACCTGAAGGATATTAATAATCAATGGTGTCAAAGTTATGACCCCTCCCCCATCCATGAAGGAGGAGAGGAGGGGGACGTAAAGGGGTATTGGTTTTGGTTCGGGTTTTTTTTTTGTCAGCAGCGTTACGCAAAGACTACTTCACCGATTTGCGTGAAATTTTCAGGAAAGGTGCAAAGTGATCCAGAATAGACCCTGTTATATTTTGGTGAATGTAGGTCAAAGGTCAACTTCACCACAAACGTGTTTTCACAATGATAAGAGATGGAGAAAATCACATCAAATGCGTGTGAGAGGGTAGAGTTGGGTTCTGAATGTAGGTCTGGGTACTTTAGGAGGGACGGGGGTGGGGGGTGGGGGGCTTGGTGGAGTCTGTGCTCTTTACCTCCGCCAAGGTGGTATTAAATTTGAGTCTGTTTAAAAGTTAACAAGTTCTGACCCAGTCTGTCTATGACCACCAGAAGAACATCCATAGAATCAAAGGTTTTCTGTCCAAACCAGACACACAACAACTCATCCATTCATTTTAGTAAATTAGATCATTGTAACGGTGTCTGGTCTGAACTAAACATCAATGAGGCAGATACAGCTGATCCAACACACTGCTCCCACAGTCCTGACCAGTACCAGGAAACTGGACCACATCCTACCCCAGTACCATTAAACTGGACCACATCCTACCCCAGTACCATTAAACTGGACCACATCCTACCCCAGTACCATTAAACTGGACCACATCCTACCCCAGTACCAGGAAACTGGACCACATCCTACCCCAGTACCATTAAACTGGACCACATCCTACCCCAGTACCATTAAACTGGACCACATCCTACCCCAGTACCATTAAACTGGACCACATCCTACCCCAGTACCATTAAACTGGACCACATCCTACCCCAGTACCATTAAACTGGACCACATCCTACCCCAGTACCAGGAAACTGGACCACATCCTACCCCAGTACCATTAAACTGGACCACATCCTACCCCAGTACCATTAAACTGGACCACATCACACCCCAGTACCATTAAACTGGACCACATCACACCCCAGTACCATTAAACTGGACCACATCCTACCCCAGTACCATTAAACTGGACCACATCATACCCCAGTACCATTAAACTGGACCACATCCTACCCCAGTACCATTAAACTGGACCACATCACACCCCAGTACCATTAAACTGGACCACATCCTACCCCAGTACCATTAAACTGGACCACATCATACCCCAGTACCATTAAACTGGACCACATCACACCTCCTCAAATCCTTACATTTTCTACCTGTGGGTCAAAGGTCACAGTTCCAAATCTCACTCCTGGACTATAAAGAACTAAACGACCTTGGACCCAAATCCACCTTAGACCTGCTGGTTCTATATGAAGCATCCAGAGTCCTGAGGTCATAGGTCACCAGAAACAGGTTTACTGTGTGTTCCCAAAATCAGAACCAAACAAAGTGAAGCATCATTCAGTTGTTCTGCTCCTCACCTGTGGAACAAACTACCTGAATACCCGAGGTATTTACTGCTAACACCTGCTAACAACTGTTAACTACTGCTAACACCTGCTAACTACTGTTAACTACTGCTAACACCTGCTAACTACTGTTAACTACTGCTAACACCTGCTAACAACTGTTAACTACTGCTAACACCTGCTAACTACTGCTAACACCTGCTAACAACTGTTAACTACTGCTAACACCTGCTAACTACTGTTAACTACTGCTAACACCTGCTAACTACTGTTAACTACTGCTAACACCTGCTAACTACTGTTAACTACTGCTAACACCTGCTAACAACTGTTAACTACTGCTAACACCTGCTAACAACTGTTAACTACTGCTAACACCTGCTAACAACTGTTAACTACTGCTAACACCTGCTAACAACTGTTAACTACTGCTAACACCTGCTAACAACTGTTAACTACTGCTAACACCTGCTAACTACTGCCAACACCTGTTAACTACTGCTAACACATGTTAACTACTGCTAACACCTGTTAACTACTGCTAACACCTGTTAACTACTGCTAACACCTGCTAACAACTGTTAACTACTGCTAACACCTGCTAACTACTGTTAACTACTGCTAACACCTGTTAACTACTGCTAACACATGTTAACTACTGCTAACACCTGTTAACTACTGCTAACACATGTTAACTACTGCTAACACCTGCTAACAACTGTTAACTACTGCTAACACCTGCTAACACATGTTAACTACTACTAACACCTGCTAACAACTGTTAACTACTGCTAACACCTGCTAACAACTGTTAACTACTGCTAACACCTGCTAACAACTGTTAACTACTGCTAACACCTGCTAACAACTGTTAACTACTGCTAACACCTGCTAACAACTGTTAACTACTGCTAACACCTGAGGTTGAAGGTTCCACTGTTCTTAAACCCAGTTCATAGAATCATCCAGAACCCATTTCATGCCGTTCTATTATAACGTGTATTTGAAAGAAAACATCTGAAGACGGTTACTATTAACGACCAGACACTGGTCATTTTCTGGAAAAGTTCACCATTTTGGAACAGTGTCATTTTTAATCCAATAGCGTCGATAAATTAGACATGGTACAAAAACAAGAGACACGTCCTGACATGAGCGCTGAACTAGTTTATAATTTGTCCAGTGTGGTGCGCTGCTCTGCACACACACACACACACACACACACACACACACACACACACACACACACACACACACACACGTGTGTTTCCATTAGACTAATAACATTTGGTTCCATTACTTTTGCCAGCTTTGCTCACTAGAATTGTATTTATTTTTTTGTATTTTATATTGTATTGAATTTGTTTAACCCATAAAGACCCAAACATCCACTGGTAACTAAACCTATCTACTGATTTAATCTGTTATTCACCAGGTAAAGTTAATCCTTAGATAAAAGATCATGGTTAGAGACAATGTTCACTTTATGATATATTTGGACGAAAAAAGTCACTTTTCTTTAGTGTTCATTTAACTTTTCTTTACTCAACTATTTATTTTCATGGAAACTTTTTACTTCTACTCTTTACATTTATATAAATATATGTACTTTATACTCTTTACATTTATATAAATATATGTACTTTATACTCTTTACATTTATATAAATATATGTACTTTATACTCTTTACATTTATATAAATATATGTACTTTATACTCTTTATATTTATATAAATATATGTACTTTATACTCTTTACATTTATATAAATATATGTACTTTATACTCTTTACATTTATATAAATATATGTACTTTATACTCTTTACATTTATATAAATATATGTACTTTATACTCTTTATATTTATATAAATATATGTACTTTATACTCTTTACATTTATATAAATATATGTACTTTATACTCTTTACATTTATATAAATATATGTACTTTATACTCTTTACATTTATATAAATATATGTACTTTATACTCTTTACATTTATATAAATATATGTACTTTATACTCTTTACATTTATATAAATATATGTACTTTATACTCTTTACATTTATATAAATATATGTACTTTATACTCTTTACATTTATATAAATATTTGTACTTTATACTCTTTACATTTATATAAATATATGTACTTTATACTCTTTACATTTATATAAATATATGTACTTTATACTCTTTACATTTATATAAATATATGTACTTTATACTCTTTACATTTATATAAATATGTACTTTATACTCTTTACATTTATATAAATATATGTACTTTATACTCTTTACATTTATATAAATATATGTACTTTATACTCTTTATATTTATATAAATATATGTACTTTATACTCTTTACATTTATATAAATATATGTACTTTATACTCTTTACATTTATAGAAATATATGTACTTTATACTCTTTATATTTATAGAAATATATGTACTTTATACTCTTTACATTTATATAAATACATGTACTTTATACTCTTTACATTTATAGAAATATATGTACTTTATACTCTTTACATTTATATAAATATGTACTTTATACTCTTTATATTTATATAAATATATGTACTTTATACTCTTTACATTTATATAAATACATGTACTTTATACTCTTTACATTTATATAAATATATGTACTTTATACTCTTTACATTTATATAAATATATGTACTTTATACTCTTTACATTTATATAAATATATGTACTTTATACTCTTTACATTTATATAAATATATGTACTTTATACTCTTTACATTTATATAAATATATGTACTTTATACTCTTTACATTTATATAAATATATGTACTTTATACCCTACATTTATTTTTCTAATGCAACAGATGGATGGAAAAATGGAACACCATAAATTAGGATTTTCTTTATAATTATGACTTATTAACTAATAATTTTGCATTTTAATCTTATATGTATGAGTTTGTTTGTTTGTTTTTTTTCATCAATTGTGACTTTTTTCCTTATTTTCCAAAAGTAACTGACCTGATCAAACACATACACACTAACTCACTCTTAAGGGTTTGTTTTTAGATACTTTTGAAACTTTTCTCATTTTTCTTGGTTAAATAAGTATTATTTCATTCATGGCAACAACAAAAAAATGCAGTTTTCCTTTTTACTTTATTACAATTAAGAAGAAAGCCTCAAATATTGATCAAATGTTTTTACTCTTTCATGAGGTAGTTTTTTCAGACGTTTTAATATTCTAATATATTGCAACAGTGCAATGGAAACAGTTCCCCAATTATACGTCACAGGATGTGACGTACATGGTCACATGATCACTTTTCTCAGAGTGAAAATGTGACTTTTTTTATTTCATAATTTCAACTTTTTATCTCATAAAATCATGATAAAAAGTAACATTTATGAGATTAAAGTCAGAATAAACAGGATGTTACAGTGTCCCTCATCCTCTTCCATATTTATATGGTTCATCTGAAAGAGGAATGAACCTTTATTGTCAAATAAACAGGAATAAAAAGTCCCATGTAAACAGGACTAGTGGGTCTTTCATGGGTTAAAGAAGAACAATCTGTTTCATAGATGAAACCCAGAAAAGCAAGTGAAGGCAGATCCAAGCGTTTTATCTCCTAGTTTTATCTGAGTGTGTCTGAGGGTGTGATACCCATCTATCTGCAGGTTCTTCTTGTACCTCTTTGCAAATGAGCGGCACCACCTCCAGCCCTCTGGACACTAGTTGGACAAAGAAGAAAGAGTACAGACACTCAGGGTTTTCAAATAGTGAACAGGACAAAGTAGATAAGATCTGCTGTAATAAAGTTACTGCTGATGAATCACACAGTAGAGTCACCCTGGCCGTGTCCACATGTGTTCTGACACAAACACCAGGAAAACACACAGAACAATCTGCTTCTTGTTTTTGCACAAAAAAAAAACTAAACCAAAAATGTGTTATTGTTGTAAGCTCCTCTGTTATATATCTCATAAAAGTATTTATTTTATAAACAACACAAACCTGAGCAGTTTTTGGGAAATAAAGTCAGTTCTTTTTTTTGGGTTGTGACTCATTAAAACACATTTGTTTGTCCTTATTTTCCTACCTACATAAACCTACAATAAACTACTTTTTTTTCTCCCCATGGATGAATACTTGTTTCAGCAGGAAAGATATGACAAGTTTTACAAGTATCCAAAAATGAAGTCTGTCTGTCTGTCTGTCTGCCTGTCTGTCTGTCTGCCTGCCTGCCTGTCTGTCTGTCTGTCTGTCTGTCTGTCTGCCTGTCTGTCTGTCTGCCTGCCTGCCTGCCTGTCTGTCTGTCTGTCTGTCTGTCTGTCTGCCTGCCTGTCTGTCTGCCTGCCTGTCTGTCTGTCTGTCTGTCTGTCTGTCTGTCTGTCTGTCTGTCTGTCTGCAGGATGATGCAAAAAGGTTCTGAACAGATTTTGATAAAACTACATTTTGAACAATGAAGGTCAAAGGTCAAGGTCACACTAAAAGGTCAACAGTTAAACACATCAGTGGTAATATCTCAGGTGTTTTTTTCATTCACATGGTGTGACCTTTGACCCCTAACCTTGTTTGTCCTTATTTTCCTACCTACATAAACCTACAATAAACTACTTTTTTTTCTCCCCATGGATGAATACTTGTTTCAGCAGGAAAGATGTGACAAGTTTTACAAGTATCCAAAAATGAAGCCTTCAAAAGTGAGTTAGTGTGTAGATAATGTCTTTGATTGGGTTACAGTACTCAGTTTAGTGGATATAGTCAGTGTACTTGTTGCATGTATTTGACCATTTCCTGGGTTTTAGAAAGTATTTCAGATGTTTCTTTGTAGTTAGATTATCAGACTGATCAGTTTAGATTTAAGGTCTTGTTGTTGTTGTAACAAATAAAGTCAAGGTGTGTTTTGTTCTTTTAATGACGACGTAATGAAGTTCATCTGTGAACTGGATGAATGACAAAGTCAGTTTGTTTGTATGTGGCGCCATCTGGTGGAAGTTGTCGAAAGCTAAAGACAGATTAGATTTGGATTTATTTATTTATTTGTACACATCAACTCAAACATTAGGACACGTTCTGTTCATTTAAAAAAAAAACTCTTGGATGGGATTTGAAACAGTGCCATTTTTTTAACTTCATAAATAATCTCTAATATTTACCTCCACCAAGGATGCCTGTCTGTCTGCCTGCCTGCCTGCCTGTCTGCAGGATGATGCAAAAAGGTTCTGAACAGATTTTGATAAAACTTCATTTCGAACAATAAAGGTCAAGGTCACACTAAAGGTCAACAGTTAAACACATCAGTGGTAATATCTCAGGTGTTTTTTTCATTCACACAGTGTGACCTTTGACCCCTAACCTTCAGACAGATGGGTCAAAACCTATAACCCTAACCTTTGACCCCTACCCCTGACCTTCAGACATCAGATGGGTCAACACCTATGTCACATATGACGTCATATCCAGCCTTGACAGAGGCCTGTTGTCTCTGATTTGTTTGAGTTATTTTTGTTACACCTGCTGAGGAGGATATCGTTTGTTTGTTAGTTAGTTAGCAAAATAACTCAATAAGTTATGGAAGGATTTTGATTAAATTTCCAGGAACAAATCATTCCATTTTGGGGGAAAGTCTCCCTTAGTGCAATAACCATGTACATGTGGCTTCTCTGCCTCCACCCATAATAATGGACAGTGGTAACTACTGATGGAATTACTTTGTTCCACAAATGTTTTCATACTGTGATTTTTTTAGTAAGTAGTTGCATTTTACATCTAAAAGGTCTGATTGGTTTCAAGACCCCCAATACTACCCCCTAAACCCCCAATACGAACCCTAAACCCTTTAAAGTGATAACAGTATAGACATTTAGTATAAATGTGTGTTTTCACTTTTATAAACAGTATATTTTCAATGTAATGTGTTAGTGTCAGTGAGTAAATATGTCACTGACTGAACATCAAACATTAAACCATTAAATTAACCAGACATGTGGGTCACTTTCATCCCAGACATGTGGGTCACTTTCATCCCAGACATGTGGGTCACTTTCATCCCAGACATGTGGGTCATTTTCATCCCAGATATGTGGGTCATTTTCATACCAGACATGTGGGTCACTTTCATCCCAGACATATGGGTCACTTTCATCCCAGACATGTGGGTCATTTTCATACCAGACATGTGGGTCTCTTTCATACCAGACATGTGGGTCATTTTCATCCCAGACATGTGGGTCACTTTAATACCAGACATGTGGGTCACTTTCATACCAGATATGTGGGTCACTTTCATACCAGATATGTGGGTCACTTTCATACCAGACATGTGGGTCATTTTCATCCCAGACATGTGGGTCACTTTAATACCAGACATGTGGGTCACTTTAACACCAGACATGTGGGTCACTTTCATACCAGATATGTGGGTCACTTTCATACCAGATATGTGGGTCACTTTCATACCAGACATGTGGGTCACTTTAATACCAGATATGTGGGTCACTTTAATACCAGACATGTGGGTCACTTTCATACCACATATGTGGGTCACTTTCATACCAGATATGTGGGTCACTTTAACACCAGACATGTGGGTCACTTTCATACCAGATATGTGGGTCACTTTCATACCAGACATGTGGGTCATTTTCATCCCAGACATGTGGGTCACTTTAATACCAGACATGTGGGTCACTTTCATACCAGACAGGTGGGTCACTTTAATACCAGACATGTGGGTCACTTTAATACCAGACATGTGGGTCACTTTCATACCAGATATGTGGGTCACTTTCATACCAGACATGTGGGTCACTTTCATACCAGATATGTGGGTCACTTTAATACCAGACATGTGAGTCACTTTCATACAGATATGTGGGTCACTTTAATACCAGATATGTGGGTCACTTTAACACCAGACATGTGGGTCACTTTCATACCAGATATGTGGGTCACTTTCATACCAGACATGTGGGTCATTTTCATCCCAGACATGTGGGTCACTTTCATACCAGACATGTGGGTCACTTTCATACCAGATAGGTGGGTCACTTTCATACTAGACATGTGGGTCATTTTCATACAGATATGTGGGTCACTTTAATACCAGACATGTGGGTCACTTTCATACCAGATATGTGGGTCACTTTCATACCAGACATGTGGGTCATTTTCATCCCAGACATGTGGGTCACTTTCATACCAGACATGTGGGTCACTTTCATACAGATATGTGGGTCACTTTCATACAGATATGTGGGTCACTTTAATACCAGACATGTGGGTCACTTTCATACAGATATGTGGGTCACTTTCATACCAGACATGTGGGTCACTTTCATACCAGATATGTGGGTCACTTTAATAGGAGGGTCTAAGGACAGGGGATGCCTGGGACTTTTTCATGTATTTCTGTAGCTTGATTATGTTTTTGTAAAGCCCTCTGAGACGACTTTGTTGTGATTTAGGGCTTTATAAATAAAATTGAATTGAATTGAATTGAATTTTCATCCCAGACATGTGGGTCACTTTAATACCAGACATGTGGGTCACTTTAACACCAGACATGTGGGTCACTTTCATACCAGATATGTGGGTCACTTTCATACCAGATATGTGGGTCACTTTCATACCAGACATGTGGGTCATTTTCATCCCAGACATGTGGGTCACTTTAATACCAGACATGTGGGTCACTTTAACACCAGACATGTGGGTCACTTTCATACCAGATATGTGGGTCACTTTCATACCAGATATGTGGGTCACTTTCATACCAGACATGTGGGTCACTTTAATACCAGATATGTGGGTCACTTTAATACCAGACATGTGGGTCACTTTCATACCAGATATGTGGGTCACTTTCATACCAGATATGTGGGTCACTTTAACACCAGACATGTGGGTCACTTTCATACCAGATATGTGGGTCACTTTCATACCAGACATGTGGGTCATTTTCATCCCAGACATGTGGGTCACTTTAATACCAGACATGTGGGTCACTTTCATACCAGACAGGTGGGTCACTTTAATACCAGACATGTGGGTCACTTTCATACCAGATATGTGGGTCACTTTAATACCAGACATGTGGGTCACTTTCATACCAGATATGTGGGTCACTTTCATACCAGACATGTGGGTCACTTTCATACCAGATATGTGGGTCACTTTAATACCAGACATGTGGGTCACTTTCATACAGATATGTGGGTCACTTTAATACCAGATATGTGGGTCACTTTAACACCAGACATGTGGGTCACTTTCATACCAGATGTGGGTCACTTTCATACCAGAGATGTGGGTCATTTTAATCCCAGACATGTGGGTCACTTTAATACCAGACATGTGGGTCATTTTCATACCAGACATGTGGGTCACTTTCATACCAGATAGGTGGGTCACTTTCATACCAGACATGTGGGTCACTTTCATACAGATATGTGGGTCACTTTAATACCAGACATGTGGGTCACTTTCATACCAGATATGTGGGTCACTTTCATACCAGATATGTGGGTCACTTTCATACCAGACATGTGGGTCATTTTCATCCCAGACATGTGGGTCACTTTAATACCAGACATGTGGGTCACTTTCATACCAGACAGGTGGGTCACTTTAATACCAGACATGTGGGTCACTTTCATACCAGATATGTGGGTCACTTTAATACCAGACATGTGGGTCACTTTCATACCAGATATGTGGGTCACTTTCATACCAGACATGTGGGTCACTTTCATACCAGATATGTGGGTCACTTTAATACCAGACATGTGGGTCACTTTCATACAGATATGTGGGTCACTTTAATACCAGATATGTGGGTCACTTTCATACCAGATGTGGGTCACTTTCATACCAGAGATGTGGGTCATTTTAATCCCAGACATGTGGGTCACTTTAATACCAGACATGTGGGTCATTTTCATACCAGACATGTGGGTCACTTTCATACCAGATAGGTGGGTCACTTTCATACCAGACATGTGGGTCACTTTCATACAGATATGTGGGTCACTTTAATACCAGACATGTGGGTCACTTTCATACCAGATATGTGGGTCACTTTAATACCAGACATGTGGGTCACTTTCATACCAGATAGGTGGGTCACTTTCATACCAGACATGTGGGTCACTTTCATACCAGATATGTGGGTCACTTTAATACCAGACATGTGGGTCACTTTCATACCAGATATGTGGGTCACTTTAATACCAGACATGTGGGTCACTTTCATACCAGATATGTGGGTCACTTTTATACCAGATATGTGGGTCACTTTAATACCAGACATGTGGGTCATTGTTTTGTCACTTTCACCTTCAGTCACTGGCGTGCACAGATAGACGTCAGGTGGTGCTCGAGCAATTGCCCCTTGCCCTCAGTGTCAAGCAAGTGCCCTCCGCGTCCCAACTTTTTTTTTTTTTAAACACACACATACGCACACACAGAGGCGCGCACATACACACAGACACACACGACCTGCAGCACCGCACCGCACCGCACCGCGCAGCCTTGACTTGCCCCGCCCCATGTCGTAACATGAACATCATGAGGAGAGGACACGATCGTAGTAACAGCTACAAAAACTGCTGTCACGTGAGCCTTCATTGGTTCATCCTCTGTTAAAACAGCAGCCAATCAAATGTCACCTGTGCTCATATTCCATAAATTAACTTTTTTAAACCGGCGACATGAAATTACATGCGTAATTCAAATGACCACAGTTCCTCGACTATTTACGGTAGAGACATCATTCCATGGATTCTGAAAGGCCATAAGATAATCTTTCCAGTGATATACCACACATTACGGTAACTTGCTGTGGGTGCTTCGTTAGTTAAGTTTTTGGTCATATAACCACTGTATGATCTGTAACATGTAACTAATGACAAATACTGAGGACATTTAAACAGCTCCATGGTTCTATGTGGAAAGAGGAGAACTCCTTAGAGATGTGAGGAGTGTAGTAATGAATTTAACCTGCTGATGGAGGGGAACTGTTTTACACCACTTTACAGCACCTAAAAAACACCTGGACATTTACACATATTTTAGGCTGTAACTTGGCACCTGAAAGTGTAAAATGAAAAAAATGTATGTGTATATGTATATTTACATTTCTGCTATCTCAGAAATTTGGGATCTGTTTATTTGAATATGAATATAAAGAAAAACATGATGAAAATTCAAATCTGTTTACTTTTTTTGTTATTTAACACTGTTTTTATTATCTATAACTTATAATAATGAGAAAATATGTACATATTTTGACATCTACATGTGTTCTGAAAAAAAGGGAAAAAATCTTTCAGATAGGGCTTTTTTTTGGCACATTTATAGAGAAAAAAAGTTTAAAAATGGCCAGGTGGAATCGAACTATTACAGTACTAAAAGGATTATACAATAAAATATTTTCATTCTTCATCCACACATCACTCAATGGTGCTGTTAGTATAGCCATATTATCATATTATCACTATTTCATATTTAAAATGCTTATATATGCAAATTTTAACTATGACAAAACATCAAACATAAGGATTTTTAAGGATAATTACTCAAAATTATACAGTAAAATATTTTCATTCTTCATCCACACATCAGTCACTGGTGCTGTTAGTATGGTAATGTTATCAGTTTCCAAGAATAATTAATATTTGGATCACTATTTCACTTTTAAAATGCTTAGATGCTTATGTCCACATATGTGGACGGGTTAAGATGTTTAAATAAATGCCGTTACAGAAAATGCGTTTCTGATTTTTTCATTTTAAAAAATCTCAAACTGTTATATTAAGACAATGGTTCTACACGCTGCACAAACTGCCCTTTTTTTACCCACTGAGCACCTGCCCCCCAAAATGTCTGTGCACACCACTGCCTTCAGTGGTGTGTGTTGATGTTTGGTGGGTGTAGATCCAGGGACCATTGACTTTTCGTGATCTTCCTGGGGTGGGCGGGGCATGTGTGTCGTCAGGACGGTGTTTATTTTTCCTGGGTTCAGAGGGTTGGTGGGGTTTGGTCATCATGTCTTTGGTTGGTGCAGTGATGACTCCTCCTCCTTTTTTATCATCTCCTGTTTCACTTCTGTTGATAACGCACACGCTTCTTCTTTTCATTCCTACGTGAACTCACTTTCTTTGGGCTGATGGGGGGGTGGGGGGGTGCTGTGGTGGGGTTTTGGTGGACACACTTGGGGGGAGTCACGGGCAGCGGAGGCTCTGTCCTTTACTCATGTATGGGTTAGAACTCTGTGATGAATGAGGGTCAAAGGTCACCAAAAGCATCATGGGTAGCGGCCTCATAGCCAATGGGATGATACATACAGTACATGACAAGCTTATGTCATCACATACAGTACGTACGGTAATATTCATTTAAATCACACTGAAAACATTACTGTTCACTGGAGCTTTTACTTAAATTATTGTCTTTTAAATGTTTTTATGTCTCTCATTTTAATTGTCTTTTAATGCATTTTAATCATTTTAATTTTCTTATATGTTTTATGTAAAGCACCTTGAATTGTCTTGTACAAGAAATGTTCTATACAAATTTGCCATACCTTGAATAATGTACTGTATTTATGTCTCAGGGGGTTTTTCAGTTTCCTTTCATAAATAGAATTTTCTTTCGTATTCAGAGACAAAAAAACTGATGTAAAGTTTTGTCATTACTTGGTTTATTCGTTAGCTGGTAAGTAGAGGTACCACTGTATTTCTATAGACTAAATGTCCTCTAAAATTAATGTTTATTTGCACTATAGCACAGTAAACAGTTATATGATCAAAAACTAATTAATTTGAGCAAAAAAAAGGCTCTGTTTTGAATGGGGTCACAAACTAAAAAAGTTTTGGAACCACTGGATTACATCTTTAATAAACTTTCACACTAGCTTAATTTTGCAGTTATAGTCCTTGATCCAATATGAAGCCAATGTGACAATTATTAGTTCAATAAGATGATACCAACGTTTAAAAGAATATGTAAATGAGTCCATACAAGTGTGACAGAAGTCTTCATGTTAAGTTCCTGCTGGTTCATTTTCATTCTTCAGCTCGTCAGCCACAGCCAGACGCATCCTCCTGTTTCTGACAAAGCATTAAATATGTTCATCATTCAGTTTAATGTCAGCTTTTTATGAAAATAGGAGAAAATGTTTGTATAATACATTGGGTTTGGTACCAAAACCGAGCAAACATTCACAGTAGTACATATGTGCGCTCCACACATACATGCAGCTGTTCTTTAATGTCCACTGGTAACACAAGTGCACACACACTAACTTTGACTTTTTATCTCATCATTTTGACTTTGGATTTTACAATTAGAACTTTATCTATTCATCAAAGGGACATTAAATATCGAATAGCTGAAAATGACCCTGTAGGTCGATCTGGCCATTTTGAATGTATGGCTGTAGCATCACTGCAGTAGTGTCCCCACAAGGTTGTTCAGTCAGATATTATTGTATGTAGAGTAGAAACCTAGAAACACCCACAACCTTTTACAACAGCCCATGTCCGTTAACCCCCCTGGCTCCATAGATATAATGACAGTTCTTCAAATAGACAAACTTAGGTCCGATCTGGTTCATATAAAAGTTTTGATAGAACATAGTTAGCATTCATTAGCTTGTAGAAAATCTAACCCTTGTGTAAATGTTCATTTTCACCAACTGTTCCAAACTAATAAGTGTCTGGAGCTTGTGCATATGTTTGCTGTTTTGTTTTGTTTTTCTTTTTCCCTTTTTTTTATCTTGTAATGTTTGTATTTGACAGACAGAAGTGAATGGTAACCATCCAAAGACACGTCCACTGGACTTGAAGGTCATTATGGAGAGGCTAAGTCATGCCCTTCTACTGACCATCCACCTTCTTTTGTGCCAATAAAGTACCCATTTAAATACCATTTGATAGTAGTGATTTGGTACAGAATGAACCCCTATAGGTACTAATACTAATAATGTTTGTGTGTCACCTGGCAGAACAAGGCGGTAAGACGACAGAGCGTGGATGCAGCGTCAGCTCCAGCTCTCCTCTGGCAGCTTCCACCATCACGTTCTGAAGGACTCGGACCAAAACATCCTTCACCATGTCGGTGTGTTCCACAGACACCGGGTCTGGGGGTGTTTGGGGGTGATTTTCTGAGCGTCCTGTGGCTTTGTTGTCGTCTGCTGTACGGCGTTGTGCTCTCAGCTCGTCTTTTGACATGTGCCAGAGACACTGAGGTGCAGCCGACGAAGATGTTTTCTGGGACTTGCATGGGGGAGGGGCGCTTTGCACGGGATGGTGAATGACGGGCTCGAATGGAAAAGTAATCAGATACTGGGTGAAGGCTGGGTCGTCCAGTATGTCTCTGGAAAAACAACACAGAGTAGAGCATTAGGAGACGACAGGAGGAGAGGGGGCGGAGTCAAGGGAAGGCGAACAACCGGTCCGTAAACATAACCCAAACTAGGCTTATGCCGCATCTGAAGTAGTGTCACAATACCAATATTTTGGTACCAGTACCAACATTTATTTTGATACTTTGATACTTTTTCAAATAAAAACAGAAAATGTCATGACTGACTTTATTAATGTAAAATCTTATCAACATAAACAGTAATTGTAACAAATGTTAAATGAAATGAATAAAGAGAGAGAGAGAGATAATGCCATCTGCAGCAGCTGCTCCATGTATGAATATTTGTGACCAACACACATCACTGAATTAGTTCTTTGAAAGACTATTGTTCGGCTTTGTTACAAACTGAGACAAATGTTAAAGTGTGTGTGAACTATGAACTATTACAACTGCACTGCTGAGCACAGTAGACTATTAGAAAAGGGTAGTCTACTCTACACGTCACATTCTCTGCTATTGACAGCTTTTTTTTTTTTTTTTTTCCTCTCGCCCGACGTGACTTGTTCACTTCCCAAAAATATGTTAAACTGCCTTCCTGGAAATGTAGTAAAACCTGGTACAGTTCATAGGTTATCCTACCTGTGGTTCCCTGAACATGAAGGTTTGGGTGTTTGTCTGGTCAGTGTTTCCGTCCTTCACCAGACATGTTTTAAAACACTGTTTACAAAGTTCATTCATAAATCTCTACTTCCTCGTTTATTCCACTTCTTGCTCCTGGTTTGTCAATGAGGGTAGGATTGTGTGCAGCAGTAATTGTCCTTTCCTGTTTCGCTCAGCTGTATTCTAGTTACAACGCTACGTTACGTGCCGAGTTTGACGCACTGTTGCAAGTACCGGTACTTTTCAAACACAGCATAGTACCTTTTTAAATGCCTCAGTACGGTACTAGTACCGGTATTCGTGATAACGTTAATGCTGAGCAGGTAAAGCAACAAACATGTGGGACAACCCGGATCCCACAGATCTTCCAGCTGCATTAGCATTAGCATCTGTAGTAAATGTACAGAGTGGTTTCAGTTATTGTACAGACATTACACACATACCTGAACAGAGACAGGTGGACAATTACACATGTCAAAAACAGAAAAGGACATGTGGGCGGGTCTATCACAGGACATGTGGGCGGGTCTGTCACAGGACATGTGGGCGGGTCTGTCACAGGACATGTGGGCGGGTCTGTCACAGGACATGTGGGCGGGTCTATCACAGGACATGTGGGCGGGTCTATCACAGGACATGTGGGCGGGTCTGTCACAGTACCACCTAGTGTCCTGGCTGGACTATCCAATGGTACTTCTCCTACTGTTGCATCTTCGTATACACTCGTCTAAACTAAGTTTTCATGGTCTGTATAAATGTAGCCTCAGTGTACTTTGTAGTTGAGTGGATGAGCCCAGGGTAGATGTAGAAATGCTCCGGTGTGTTAGGGTTAGGGTTACCTGAGCAGGAAGCTGAAGACATGTGTGAGGACGTGTGTGTCTGGGCCATGTGTTGGTGGAGGCGTCCCAGCTCCAGACCTCTGGAAGCATCTGAAGACAGCAGATGTTCAAATATTATTGCTACTGCACACATCATACATTGGAGTCCGGAACCCTCTGGAACACAACCTTATGCTTCTGAGATACATCCTTATAAAAGTCAGTTGTAAAAGTTGTGAATCCTCTTCATCTTACTTCTACTCCATACCTGTAACTGCTCCATGCACTGTAGCACGACTGCTTCATGTCTAGTGTTTGACCATAAGGAAGACATTAATGTTGAAATACACTTTAATAGAGCTGCATGATATTGGAAAAAACTGAAAAGGTTATTTTTTTTAACCCTGCGATATATATTGGGAAATTAAAAAATTGTCAGTAGTAAATAACAGCTGTGTGGTGACGACGCTAACGCTCAAACAGATTAGTGGTCAACACTGAACATACATTTCAGTATCATCCTTTTGGAGCTGAATTAATTTAATAAAATGAATAAGAATTCAAAAATAATTAATTAAATTATATATATATATATATATATATATATATATATATATATATATATATATATATATATATATATATATATATATATATATATATATAACAAATAAATTAATGAAAACAATAGATGAAGACTGTATGGGGACAATGGATGAAAACCCACTAGAGATCTGCACTCTCAGAGTTATTTTTATAGTTAAGTTAAGATTTATAGCTTATTTTTCATACTGTCATATTTTTCTACAGATATTTATATAAATGTAAAGAGTATAAAGTACATATATTTATATAAATGTAAAGAGTATAAAGTACATATATTTATATAAATGTAAAGAGTATAAAGTACATATATTTATATAAATGTAAAGAGTATAAAGTACATATATTTATATAAATGTAAAGAGTATAAAGTACATATATTTATATAAATGTAAAGAGTATAAAGTACATATATTTATGAAAAAATGTAGGGAGTAAAAGTAAAAAGTTAACAGAAAAATAAATACTCAAGTAAAGTACAGATACCTAAAAAGAATCTACTTAAATGTAAGAATGGGCGGTATGTAAGGTATCATACTTTATGAAGTATTGTTTTGTCCATGGTACAGATGTTTGTCATACAGTTCTACCGTCCATCCTGTAGATGGCAGTAATGTAAAGTTTCCAACATCCACCAGCTACCTCTAAGAAGCAGCTAACACCACAGTCTTCCTACATACTGTGTTAGCATTAGCATTTAGTTTAAATAAGCTACAAATATAAAATATATAGTTTATATAGTATACTATTGGTTATAATGGTATGTGATGACAACATATTTCCATTCAAGACTCTACAATTAAATTTACAGGGTGTCTGAATAGCGAGCTAACAAGCTAACAGCTAAAGTCATGATAGCCATAGAGTTTATGACGACAACAAAATAATTGTGCTAAACGTTAACACTGCCTTAAATTTAACACTCTGTACCAGCCTTAATAACTATGTTACTGTATCCAGTTGAGTTAGTATTACTCATGGTATCTGGCTGGAGTTAGCAACTAAAATGACTGTTCAGAGTTACAAACTTTTTTTTTTTACCTATTTCGCTAACGTTAGCATGCTAAGTGCTGCTACAGTGATTGCTACCATTAGGATTTGTTGTTATTAATATGAATAAAGTCTGCACTAATATGAAAGACTGCACTTGGAGCTATATGACCACTAACAAACTGTTCTGCTGCCATTTATACTTTATTATTTATGTGTAGTATCCTAGAAAAGTACTATACCCTGATATACTGTATACCCACGGTTCTCAAACTGGGGTCCGCGGACCCCTAGGGGGACGTGGCGCGTGTCCAGGGGGTACGCGAAATTATTCACGGTTTTGTTTTTTTTATTTTTATTTTTTTTGCTGTTTTATTTTGAAATGCGGAAGTTTTATTTTGTAACGAGCGGGCGGAAGTAACAGCGCTGTTTGACGCCAGCTTGACTAAATTGAGACGGAGCGAGTCACAGGCTATTTTTAGCCACCCTGCAGCGAACATGGATCGATTTTTGTGTCCGCCAAGTTCCTCAAGAAGTGGTAAAAGAAATGACAATGAAAATGACAATGACAAAAACAAACGCCCTAACCCTAAAAAGAGAAAGTACATTGATAGTTATATTGAGTTTGACAAGATCATCCCTCTCATTAAGTCTCTGTCTGTCTGTCTGTCTGTCTGTCTGTCTGTCTGTCTGTCACACACACACACACACACACACACACACACACGGTTTTGTGTGTCTTTTGTTCCGTTTATTATTTTAAAATTATTTAAAATTGTTGTTTCTGAAGTGTTCATTTATATTATAATACCTGAAAATGTGGCTGGTTTGCACAAAAGCACTATTAAAAAAGGTTATCATTGTTTCATAATAATCATTGTTGAAGTGGTTTTTTTATCATTTCTTTTATCTTTTACTTAGTTACGTCCCACCTGAAAATGACATGGATATGAAATCAGCTAAATAGTATAAAGTGGACGTGTTTGTCGTAACACTGCAGATGTGTCCTTACCTGTAGTGCTGGTTGGTGTGGTTGAGGGTGAGAGCATGTGAATGTGCTGTGACCCGTAGATGCAGTAGATCTGGTTGGGGGGGATCAGGGTCTTTGTGTAACTTCGCAGATTGCCGTTTTTCCCGCCGCTCAACTTTTGTTAGCTGGGCACAAATGCTTCCTAATGTCTCAGAGCCAGTGTTGGCACAGATAGGTGGAAGGGTCTGGAAATGATATAGTGCTTTTCATGACACTCAAACACTTTACAAACAGTACAATAAAAGACAATTAAAATAAAAATAACAATGAAAACAATGGAGGAATAAAAGTGCCAACATCTATCAATAATACTAAAAAGTCACAATTTTGGGATAAAGTCAAAATTATTAGAAAAAAAAAATCCAAATTATGATATAGTCAGTCACAATTTGGGATTTACTATTTTATTTTTCATACTGTCACATTTGTTGAGTTTGAAAAAGTAATGAGTCTATTCTGAGAATGTAAAGAGTATAAAGTACATATATTTATATAAATGTAAAGAGTATAAAGTACATATATTTATATAAATGTAAAGAGTATAAAGTACATATATTTATATAAATGTAAAGAGTATAAAGTACATATATTTATATAAATGTAAAGAGTATAAAGTACATATATTTATATAAATGTAAAGAGTATAAAGTACAAATATTTATATAAATGTAAAGAGTATAAAGTACATATATTTATATAAATGTAAAGAGTATAAAGTACAAATATTTATATAAATGTAAAGAGTATAAAGTACATATATTTATATAAATGTAAAGAGTATAAAGTACATATATTTATATAAATGTAAAGAGTATAAAGTACATATATTTATATAAATGTAAAGAGTATAAAGTACATATATTTATATAAATGTAAAGAGTATAAAGTACATATATTTATATAAATGTAAAGAGTATAAAGTACATATATTTATATAAATGTAAAGAGTATAAAGTACATATATTTATATAAATGTAAAGAGTATAAAGTACATATATTTATATAAATGTAAAGAGTATAAAGTACATATATTTATATAAATGTAAAGAGTATAAAGTACAAATATTTATATGAATGTAAAGAGTATAAAGTACATATATTTATATAAATGTAAAGAGTATAAAGTACATATATTTATATAAATGTAAAGAGTATAAAGTACATATATTTATATAAATGTAAAGAGTATAAAGTACATATATTTATATAAATGTAAAGAGTATAAAGTACATATATTTATATAAATGTAAAGAGTATAAAGTACATATATTTATATAAATGTAAAGAGTATAAAGTACATATATTTATATAAATGTAAAGAGTATAAAGTACATATATTTATATAAATGTAAAGAGTATAAAGTACATATATTTATATAAATGTAAAGAGTATAAAGTACATATATTTATATAAATGTAAAGAGTATAAAGTACATATATTTATATAAATGTAAAGAGTATAAAGTACAAATATTTATATAAATGTAAAGAGTATAAAGTACATATATTTATATAAATGTAAAGAGTATAAAGTACATATATTTATATAAATGTAAAGAGTATAAAGTACAAATATTTATATAAATATAAAGAGTATAAAGTACATATATTTATATAAATGTAAAGAGTATAAAGTACATATATTTATATAAATGTAAAGAGTATAAAGTACATATATTTATATAAATGTAAAGAGTATAAAGTACAAATATTTATATAAATATAAAGAGTATAAAGTACATATATTTATATAAATGTAAAGAGTATAAAGTACATATATTTATATAAATGTAAAGAGTATAAAGTACATATATTTATATAAATGTAAAGAGTATAAAGTACAGATACCTAAAAAAATCTACTTCAGTACAGTAAAGGAAGTACTTTTACTTAGTTAATTTTCCAGCTCTGGGGAAGAAGTTGTATTTTAGTCTTTGTGTGTTTAACAATATAGCTATTGTTTTGTAAAAAAGTGTAATGGAAACACCGATAGATAGACTTTATTGTCATTATACAACAATATACGATGATATTTAAACAATGTCCTTTCACTATCTGTTTGTCTATATCTAAGAACATTATACTCCATTACATTCAGTTTGTTGGAAATGATCACCTTGTATTTACTAAATGATGATGCTTTTCTTGCAGGGGTTTGTACAGGTTCCTAAAACAGAAGAATACGGAGTCAGAACTGCTGCCACAACACTGTCACAAATGTTATGTTTTGTTCCTGAAGGACCACCTTCGCTGTCAAAACACTGGGATTTTCACTCAGATGTTTGTCTGTGATAGTAAATTCATGTTGGTGTCTTTGTCTCTCTTTCTCCATACGCTGCAAAGCATCATGGTACTGAGTGAGAGCTGCGTCCCCTGTGACCTAGGGAGTAGAGGAGAGGAGGGTGAAGGTTCAAGGTTACTTTATTCATACCCATGGAAAGATTTCTTTGGTTACACTTTAAATTATGGGCTGCACTAGCCCCCCCTAGTGGCAGCAAATCTAATGTGCTACCGTAGTAGTCTAGTTACATTCAGTGGAACTTTTGGCTAGCTGTATTTTTAGTGTACTTTAGTGTATTTTTAGTGTATTTTTGTGCTTGTTAGTGTATTTTTAGTGTATTTTTGTGCTTGTTAGTGTATTTTTAGTGTATTTTTGTGCTTGTTAGTGTATTTTTGTGCTTGTTAGTGTATTTTTGTGCTTGTTAGTGTATTTTTGTGCTTGTTAGTGTATTTTTGTGCTTGTTAGTGTATTTTTAGTGTATTTTTGTGCTTGTTAGTGTATTTTTAGTGTATTTTTGTGCTTGTTAGTGTATTTTTGTGCTTGTTAGTGTATTTTTTGTGGATTCTACTAGCCTAGCTGTGCTAGCCCCTGCTAGCAGCAGTAAATCTAATGTGCTACCATAGCAGTCTAGTTATGCTCAATGGAACTTTTGGTTAGATTTCCCTGAAACTGAAATTAAATTATTTTTACAGAAGCGACAACAGTCATATTTTTGCTACATTTTACTCTCTTTTTTTTGCATTTTATTGTTTTTTGTTTTGTTTTTTACAACATTTTACTGTATTTTTAGGGCATTTTACTATAATTATGTTAGCCTAGTTGTGCTAGACACCCCTCGATGGAAGGTGGAAGAGCGCTATATGAGTGCAGTCAGGGCTCTAAATTAACTTTTTTAATCACCAGCCAATGTGGCTAGAAGATTTTTTATCTTACTAGCCAATCAGAAATTCAACTAGCCATTTTTTTCCCCTGACCAAAATATGACATACACCTTCAAATTTCTTTAAATTGTTTTATTTAACCTTTTCCTCTTGAAATAATTCATTTCTTTAAACATATGATTGAAATTTTTTTTTTTTGCATTTTCACCTTTCACTCTTAACCCTTCTTTACTTTTATTTCACCTATATTATTTATACAATACATAACATCACATCTTGTTGCTCAATTTTCCTCAAGTTTTCT
This sequence comes from Siphamia tubifer, assembly GCA_020466265.1. Lineage (NCBI taxonomy): Eukaryota > Metazoa > Chordata > Actinopteri > Kurtiformes > Apogonidae > Siphamia > Siphamia tubifer. Next base: position 49,425,452 of record CM035803.1, read on the forward strand.
CTAACCCTAAATTCGACAGTCGCTGCAATACATTATGTGTCTGTGTCCAACACCAGCCACTCACGACCCCCAAACCATTTTGGGTTAAATGTCGTCTGCTTTTTCGTTAGCGTTACCACAGACTCGACAACATCCCCTCCAGCCTTTGACCTTTTCTCACCCCCACACTCCGAACCTCCCAACCACCGCCACATTCTTTTCTTTCGTTCTCACTGACACAACACACGCTTCAGAAAATATTCTCCTTCTTCTATCTCTGAACGTCTTCTTCTTCACCTCCGAGTCAACCGCGCGAAAATGCTCGAAATCAAATGCAGTGAGGACGCAGCCTGACGCAGCCAATGGATGCATACATCGTCGTCACGGTAGAGTTCATGGGAAATGGAGGAACTTTCGTCTTGTTGGTGTTCAGGACTATAGAAGTTTTTCTAATCAGGACACTTTTTAAAAAAAAATCCTATCACTCGCCACCAGCCAAAGTGGCTAGTAAGGGGTTTTTTTACCTGCCAAAATGGATTTTCACCCGCATTTGGCGGGTTGGCGGGTGTTAATTTAGAGCCCTGAGTGCAGTCCATTTATTTCTTCTGTTGTTCTGGTGTATCCGCTGGTACTGTTTTACTGCAGACTTAGAGGTGTGGCGTGTGTATTACATGGTTTTCAGCGAGCGTGTCGTTGCCATATTAACGTGATATTTTACTGATCTGTTCCCAGCGTGGATGCAATATATTTTTTTACCCGGTAAAAAAAACAAACCTTGTTGCCCTGCCGTGTAGACATAACCAAAGACAAACCTGACAGATTAAATGGAGCTCATAAACAGTGGGTTGTTCAGTAGCAGTGAAGGTAAGGACACTGGAGGCGCTCTCTCCTGGACGTAGAACACCTCTGTTTGGACGCATCTGCACCACCTGTCGTAAAGAAAACCAGTCAGCATCCACATCCTGAACCTCAGAGTCAGAGGTGGAAAGTAACGAAGTAAAAGTACTTCATTACTGTACTTATGTAGATTTTTTAGGTATCTGTACTTGAGTATCTGTTTTTCTACCTACATTTTTATACAAATATTTGTACTTTATACTCTTTACGTTCTCAGAATAGACTCATTATTTTTTCAAAGTAAACAGATGTGACAGTATGAAAATAAGTAAATAAGTAAATTCAGAAGGAAAATCAGTGGAGGAGAGAAACTGACTTTATATATTATAGTTATATGACATCTCACAATTTTAACATTTTATCTTAAAATTATGCATTTGTTTATCTCATGTTTATATATATATATATATATATATATATATATATATATATATATATATATATATATATATATATATATATATATATATATATATAATTTTTTTTTTTTAATCTCTTGACATTTTATCTCAAATGTGACTTTATTTTCAATTAAATTAAATTGTATTTATAAAGCCCCAAATCACAACACAGTCGTCTCACGGGGCTTTACAGAAACACAATCAACTACAGAAATAGATACAAAGTCCCAAGCATCCCCTGTCCTTAGACCCTCCTCCTGTCTTTAGACCCTCCTCCTGTCCTTAGACCCTCCTCCTGTCTTTAGACCCTCCTCCTGTCTTTAGACCCTCCTCCTGTCTTTAGACCCTCCTCCTGTCTTTAGACCCTCCTCCTGTCTTTAGACCCTCCTCCTGTCCTTAGACCCTCCTCCTGTCCTTAGACCCTCCTCCTGTCTTTAGACCCTCCTCCTGTCTTTAGACCCTCCTCCTGTCTTTAGACCCTCCTCCTGTCTTTAGACCCTCCTCCTGTCTTTAGACCCTCCTCCTGTCTTTAGACCCTCCTCCTGTCCTTAGACCCTCCCCCTGTCTTTAGACCCTCCTTCTGTCTTTAGACCCTCCCCCTGTCTTTAGACCCTCCTCTTCTAAATCTTGAGAAGAACCACACTGAAGGACAGATCCACTCCCATGGATGGACAGACTACAGATGAACGTCCATGGGATGGATATGTACATTTCCTGTCCATATCCGTCCCATGGACGTTCATATATAGTCTGTCCAAAACTGAGTAACTGTGACCTGATCAAACACAATTTCAACACAGTAACTCACTTTTAAAGGGTTACATTTCGATACTTATTATTGGTTAAATAAGTATTATTGCATTCATGGAAAAAAAAGGTTTTACTTTTGTACTTCATTACGATTGAGAAATTTTACTTTTTTTGCTTTTACTTCAGTAAAGCAGTTGAATCAGTACTTCTACTTTTACCAGAGTATTTTTTCACACCAGTTGCTGTACTTCTACTTAAGTACTTTTAACACCTCTGCTCATAGTATGACTGCACGATATTGGAAAAAAACTGACATTGTAATTTGTTTTTTTAAACCTGTGATATATTTTGCGATATGAAAAAGTACTTGGTGTGTCGCAGAAGCAAACGGTCAAACAGATTCTTGGTCGACACAGAACGTAGTGTCTTCCTTCTTGTAGCTGACATAATGAAATACAATTAATAATTAAAAATAAAAAAAATACATACATGAACACAATAAAAAATATTAATAAATAATAAATAATTAATTAAATAAACTTAAATAACTGAAAAATAAATAGAAAAAATAAAAAATAAATCATTAAATCATTAAATAAAAGAACTAAGTTAAAATACATTAAACATTTTAAATAAACGAATGAATGAATCAATTACAAAGACATAAAATAAATATAAAAAATATACAAATTAATAAAAAAATAAAATAAAAATAATTGTAGTACCTGCAATGTAACTATATCGCACACATACTTTGCAATGTCGATGCTCAAACAATATATTGTGCAGCTCTACCTCAGAGTAAGCAAGCACTGTAAAAATGACCAAATATATTCAGTAAAATTAACTAAAATTACCAAAATAATCAATGGTTATTGTCACTGCTAATACTTTCATCAGTCACTGTGGGTGCAGCAGAGTAAAGACACTGATGACAGACACATTCATCTGAAAAACACTCAAGTGTCCTAAATAAGGAGTGTTGTGCACGTGTCCACCTGCCTGTGACTGTTGCTGTGTCAGCTCCCACACAAAGTGGACCATGTCGCTGTGGGACACGTTGGTGAGGAAGAGGATTCTTGAAGATTGTGAGCGAACAGAAATGTCCCCAAGACAGACGCTGTCCTCAGACAAGAACACCATCTACACAATGTAGGGATAAAAATTAAAGAAAAAATTATATAAATAAGTGCTCCCTAAATGGTTTTATCAAAACATTTTTACATTTTTAATTATGGCAGGTTGAGTCCTCCATACATATGAACCAAACAGTTTTCAGAGCTGCTCTTACTTGTCCTGGGAAGGGCAGCCTGTGGCCTCTGGGTAAACATGGATGAACATCACTGTAGTTGAATGGATGTGAGACGCCAAGGATTGTAGAATTAAACCCACAACCTTCAAACCTCACAAGAGTGGAGTCCCCGTCTCGAATTTGGATAGGAATGTCCATCTACACACATGAAAAGACAGAAATACAAATCAGTGTAAAGGGACAAACTCTACTGCTCTTCCACACTCTGGTTGTTGGTTTGTGGACTTAAACATTCATGTTTGTGAATGTGTATGAACTGCAGGTGTCACTCTGTCACCTCTACTCTCTTTCTGTTCTGTTTCTTATTTGTCCTTCATTACCTCACACTATTTAAGTGTTCTTTTCTTCTCTGGTCTGTGGTTATGTCGTCTCTCACCTTGTCCCCTTCTAGTCGGCCGTTGTCCTCCTCGTTTGTCCAGATACTCGTTGGCTCTTGTCCTGTCTTTGGACCCATCAGTGGACTTTGTCTGAATTTCTGCAGCGTTGCTGTCTTTTTGACTTCAGTATTTTTCATGTATTGTTTTGTGTTGCTCATTAAAAGAGCTTGAAGCGTTTCCTGTCTGTCTGCTTTTGGGTCCTTCACTACGCTGTAACAAGAGGTCTGCACACGAGACAATTTCCAGCCCCGCTCCCGCCAACAAGTCCCACAGGATTCAGACGCGAGTTGAAATGTGGCGTATGGAAGACCACTTGCCAGGTGTCACTCGGGGGTGTGACGCTAGTGATCCACTGTGACGCTAGTGATCCACTGTGACGCTAGTGATCCACTGTGACGCTGGTGATCCACTGTGATGCTGGTGATCCACTGTGATGCTGGTGATCCACTGTGACGCTAGTGATCCACTGTGACGCTGGTGATCCACTGTGACGCTGGTGATCCACTGTGACGCTGGTGATCCACTGTGACGCTGGTGATCCACTAGACAGTGATGTGAACTCCACGCCACATCACCCATATTCATGTCTATGAGAAGCGAATTCTGCTCCCACAAAGCATTGTGGGTAGGCAGCTCAGAGCGGCACAGCGACAGTCGCTGTTGCGGTGCAGTTGTTTTTATGAGGGTCGTCTAATTTAAACAAATGAACAACTAATCTACTGGCCATCATCTATAGATGATGGTCATCTATAGATGATGGTCATCAGTAGACTATCGACGATGGTCAGTAGGCTATAGACGATGGTCATCAGTAGACTATCGACGATGGTCATCAGTAGACTATCGACGATGGTCAGTAGGCTATAGACGGTGGTCAGTAGGCTATAGACGATGGTCATCAGTAGACTATCGACGGTGGTCAGTAGGCTATAGACGATGGTCATCAGTAGGCTATAGACGATGGTCATCAGTAGGCTATAGACGATGGTCATCAGTAGGCTATAGACGATGGTCAGTAGACTATAGATTATGGTCAGTAGGCTATAGATGATGGTCAGTAGACTATAGATGATGGTCAGTAGGCTATAGATGATGGTCAGTAGACTATAGATGATGGTCAGTAGGCTATAGATGATGGTCAGTAGTCTATAGATGATGGTCAGTAGACTATAGATGATGGTCAGTAGACTATAGATGATGGTCAGTAGACTATAGATGATGGTCAGTAGACTATAGATGATGGTCAGTAGTCTATAGATGATGGTCAGTAGACTATAGATGATGGTCAGTAGACTATAGATTATGGTCAGTAGACTATAGATTATGGTCAGTAGGCTATAGATGATGGTCAGTAGGCTATAGATGATGGTCAGTAGGCTATAGATGATGGTCAGTAGACTATAGATGATGGTCAGTAGACTATAGATGATGGTCAGTAGACTATAGATGATGGTCAGTAGACTATAGATGATGGTCAGTAGACTATAGATGATGGTCAGTAGTCTATAGATGATGGTCAGTAGGCTATAGATGATGGTCAGTAGACTATAGATTATGGTCAGTAGACTATAGATTATGGTCAGTAGGCTATAGATGATGGTCAGTAGGCTATAGATTATGGTCAGTAGACTATAGATTATGGTCAGTAGGCTATAGATTATGGTCAGTAGACTATAGATGATGGTCAGTAGACTATAGATGATGGTCAGTAGTCTATAGATGATGGTCAGTAGGCTATAGATTATGGTCAGTAGACTATAGATTATGGTCAGTAGGCTATAGATGATGGTCAGTAGACTATAGATGATGGTCAGTAGGCTATAGATGATGGTCAGTAGGCTATAGATTATGGTCAGTAGACTATAGATTATGGTCAGTAGGCTATAGATGATGGTCAGTAGGCTATAGATTATGGTCAGTAGACTATAGATTATGGTCAGTAGGCTATAGATGATGGTCAGTAGGCTATAGATGATGGTCAGTAGACTATAGATGATGGTCAGTAGGCTATAGATTATGGTCAGTAGACTATAGATTATGGTCAGTAGGCTATAGATGATGGTCAGTAGACTATAGATTATGGTCAGTAGGCTATAGATGATGGTCAGTAGACTATAGATGATGGTCAGTAGGCCAGTTGGTCATTTGTTTAAATTAGATGACTCATAAAAACAACTGCTGTGTTCAGGAACAGTACAGTATCAGTGCAGCAGTTTTGTATCCAAACAATTCCATTTACGACACTAATACTGTAATTGTTACCGCCCACATTAAGTGTGCAGGAAACGCCCACTAAGTCCAGGGAGGGTAGCGTTAAGAATGAGTGCGGCGGTGCAGTGTTGGCATCGCCGTGTCGTGGATCACCAGCGTCAGTCCTTCTGATCGAGGCCCAGCTCGTGGATGGTATGATGTCGGTAATGGCCCAGTCGCCCTGGGGTCCAGTCTTCTAGGAGTCGGGTTGTTTGGGAATGCAGCAGCAGGGGCTAAACTAAGGCCACGTCCCATTTGTCACCCTTAAAACTTCCACTTGGTTTTAAGTGCCCCTAAAAAGTAAATTCCACTCATCAAGGGGAAATAATTCCCCCTGAAAATGGGACACCACTCGCGAAGTGAACGTAACAAACGTGCTCACGTCACACACTGACAAGTCTACCCCGCCAAATATGAAACCACCCCTCCGCGAGACTGACATCAGCTGACTACTATTTACACGGAGGACAAATGGCGGTCCCAGCTGTGTTACCTGTTGTGTTGGTTCTGTTTATTTACCTTCGGGATTCGCAGAGAAGAAATGCGGCAAAACAGAAGACGCATTCGCCGTCTACTTTGCCTTTCGGTCTTGTCTCAGGTATGTTGATTTATTTAAATATTTTGATGTATTTTTTCTTCAATAGTTGGCGATTTATAACATTAACGTTAGCATTACCGCTAGCTTGACAAGGTAACATTACCGGTCCAGTTCCTCCAGCCGCGGCCGCCATTTTTGTTGTCAGAAATCCGTCGGCTCGCTGAGCTCGCAGTGCATCATGGGTAATTTCATCTTCCACTCAAAACGAAGTCCGCAACCAACCTCACTACATTTTGAGGGTTGATTTTAAGGGAAAAATCGCACTCCCGCTTGCTCCCCTAGGTAATGGGACACCCTACCCCTACACATGAACGTGCAAAATCTAGGGTTAGGGGAAATTTTAGGGTTAGGGGGAGAAATGGGACAGGGCCTTAATGTCACTGTCTTAGCCTAGTAGCAGTACTTAACATTTATTATCAGTGCACTATTCAAGCGTTGCATTAAGAGAGAATATTCTGTAAATTCCAGATTTTTGTTTTGTTTGATGGACATTGTCAATATGTTGGAGTAGTTTATTATAAAATGTGGCTCAACAAGGCCTTTGAGGGTCAATAAGAAATCAGAGCCATACGTGGTACATCCTCGCCTCCACTGGAGAAAAGATCCATTCTAGAGTGGCTGTTTTTCCAGGCAGGACCTCCCCCTTTGGATTGAGGCAGCACAGCACTGGGTGGTTAAAGTTGTCTGCCCGGAGCTGTGACAATACAGCTGTGTCCACTCGGTAAAACACAGGCACGCTACCACCGTTGTATAACTCGTACATCTGGAAAAGCAAACAAAAAAGAAATACTTAAGGGTTAGGGTTAAACCTTGTCTTTATTGAGTGGAAATTAATTGTCTGATTTTACATGAAACGCATATAATGAAGAATGATAGGATTAATACAATTGTCTCTGAATATTTATTTGATTATTAATCAGGGGAGTTCTAGAGATTTTTCCCTGGGGTAGTAGAGGTTGGGCAATAAGTTGGGGTGGTGGGGGTTATGGGTGAAAAGTAACTCACTGGGTAGGGCAGGACGTTTAAAAAAAAAAAAAAAAAAAAAAAAAGGATTGTATTTTCCGCACTACAAGGCACACTGTCAATGAATGGCGTATTTCTGATGAGATTTTCATGTATAAGGTGCAAATTAAGCGAAGTCAAAGTCATAAGATAAAAAGTGAAAAGTCCAAGTCACTAAGCATAACCAAAATTAATCCATATATAAGGCGCACTGTGGTTTTTGGATAAAATTAGTCTTAAGTGCACCTTATGGTCCAGAAAATACAGTAGTCATAAATAGACAGGAATGAGAGTAAGTGAATTTCGGTCAATAAATCATTAAAATATATATATATATATATATATATATATATATATATATATATATATAGGTCATTGGTAGGAACAGCTAAGATCCTGCGCAGAACCCTCAGGCTCCCAGGCCTCTGGTAGAGGACCCGAGTCTGAAGGAGACACCGCCCAGGTGGGGCGAGAGGAACATTTTTTATATATATATATATATATATATATATATATATGCATGGATATATTAATGGAAATACTATTGAAAATAAAATGGCGTGGCAGATTAAGATATTCATTGGGGAAAATGCCCTTGGTGCCACCCTGTAGAACTGCCTCTGTTAATAATGCTGTGTGTGTTTCCAGTTGGAGAAGAAGGTGGAATCTGTTTAAACACACCTGCCTCGGAGGACAGCGGTCTTCAATGGCCACAGAGGTAAACACATGTCTTTTGGAGGTGAAGTGGAGATATGGTCTGTCTGTCTCCACGGTCAAACCCTGAAAGTTCAGCTGCTCACAGAAACACAGGAAATGAAGTTACCAGAAAATATGACCACAGCCTCTTTAGAACAGCCTCACCACTCGCCATTCAGTCCCACTGAAGCAGCTTTTTGGCTGCAGTCCCACCACAGTTTGACTGAGGCCCATCGACAGAGTGCAAATGAATGTGTCTGTATGGAGCTAGACGGCTACAACACGTCAGTTCAGTTTTATTTCTAACACAAAATCATCAACACATCAATCAACATGGTCAACATTTATTTTTTTAATTAGATTTTTTTTAATGAGACTATTGTAATCACTTTGTGTGTGTGTTTGTATTTCTATCTTTATGGGGACATTGTTGTGTTTACACAGTCACACCATGGGGACCTGTAACACAATGAGGACCAAAATTCAGGTCCCCATGAGGGTTAAATATAGTAAAATAGAAATGATGTGGCCCTATAAATGCTTTTTTTTTCTTTTTCCAAAAGGCCCCATAAAGCATGAGGGAAACAGGCGCAAAGCGAAACATGTATTTTTGAAACGATTGAAAATGTGTTTACTTAAAAAAAAAAAAAAAAAAAAAAAGATTTCAATGTATAAACTATACAAACATGGGAATAACTAGAAAAAACCTCCAATTTCCTAGGGAAAAGAAATGCAATTTTTAAAATGTTTTCTTTGAACATATAATTTTTATATGAAGAAGCAAAAAATTGTTAAAATTGGAGTGAAATTTCTTTAGCCATTTCATGTTATTCACACTTGTTCAGGTTTGTTCACATTTTACTGTTCTATTACAGTTTATAAATGTCAAGATTTCCATATTTTCATGTTATTTTTTAAAAACTAAAACAAAGATTAAAGATTTTAAGTTGTCATTATCGGCATAATATCAAATATTTTTCACATCAAACTGAGAAGAAAATATGGATTTATTATTGTCTTTGTAGGTTTTTATTGTTATTTGACTGTAGATAATATCGTTCTGTTTGTGGAAACTGAACTAAAATCACTTCCACAGCTTTGACTGTGGAATTATTGTCCTTTGGAAATTCATCCCAGGGGCTGAACTGGAACCTTTGGTGGGCTGCATTTGGTCCCCGGGGTGTGTTTGAGACCCCTGCTTTATGTCTAGCTAATTCACTTCTGTATTAATGTCAAGTATGGAGTAAAAAAAAAAACAGCATTGGCCTGATGTAAATTCAGTTTCCTTACCAAGATCTCTCGGCCGTAAGACAGTTTCAACACGACAGGGAGTCGATCTGTTCCTGTAAAGTCATGACTACAGAGGAAAACACAATTAGACCCAACAATGCAGTCTCAATTTGTTCTTTGTTAACACTTCTTTAACCCTTGTGCGGTCCTTTGGGTCAAAGAGACCCGGTGGTTCACAAATGTACCTTTTTATACGTACTGTAGGATGCCATTGCTTACTACTGAAAACAGTAATATATCCTTGGGGGGTGGGGTGATGAGTCTATGGAACTGAACTTTGGAATCTGGGTTTTTAAGACCCGATTGTAGGACACAGCCAGTGTGCCTTTTACGAAGGACCGCACAAGGGTTAAAAGTGGGAGCTTCTGTGAAACTGGTCGTAGAAACAGGGCACAGTGCCAAAAAGTTAAACCACATGTAGACGAATGTTATGCACTTTAGAAACACATTAGGTCAGTTTGCAAAAGAAATACTGAGATAAAAAACACATTATTTTCCAGATATAACACATTTTTAGATTAAATTTCCCATATTTTATGGACTACAAAAGCACAGTTAAAAACATTTTGATAATAATTTTCTCAAAAAACAACAATGCACCTCATAATCCAGAGCACTTTATATATAGATTAATTCTGTATGTAATTTAGAGTCTATATTAGACCATTTCCAGCCATGTTTTCACATCTAATGCACTGACACCTGGTAGATTTAAGAAAAGAAACATTCAACAAAATGTGTCCCTTTTCTTAGATGCTGTTGGGGCATCTGGAAGGAGCAGCCATGGGGGGGCGCCCGGAGATCCATCTTCAGATTCATAGCCAGACTAATGGTCAGAATCACCTGGTTTTTTCAGGTGATGGGGGGGGACCGGAGCACCCGGAGGAAACCCATCCAGACACGGGGAGAGAAACATGTAACCTCCACAGAAAGACCCACATGGTCCGGGAATCGAACCCGGGCCTTATTGTTGTGAGGAAAGAGTGCCGCCAACTGTCTGTGGGGCTGATTTTTGGACCCAATACTTCATTTTAAAAAGGAGGGTAGGGTATTGCTTTCTATGTAGGTCAAAAGTCAAGGTCACCACAAATGTGGTTGTGCAATGATAAGAGAATGGGCTAATGGGGTCAAACCTTTCCCAGGGGTGGGGTTTGTTATGCCTGGCACCACTTGGTATATTTTGGGATGGCTCCAAGCAAGAGTAGGATTTTTATTTTACGGTCCAATTTTCTGAAGTCATTATTAGGTCCATCCTGGAGGAAAATTTCTCTTTTTATTTATTGAGTCTAAAAAGCGGGAAAAGTGACAGATACTAAAATAAACACAGTTTAACAGAAACACCCACATCCACAGTGTAGTCATGTAATTTGGCATTAAGAGACTTTATTGTCATCTCAACATGTAACATGAAGAAACGAAATTTAAAAACCCCTGGTCCCAGTTCAAGCCCAGTAAAGTACAAAGGACAAGAGCAACTTAATAAGTACTAGTACTGAGGAAATAGAAATAAAATAAGATAAGGTGCGTGCAGAATATTCGAGTAACGGAACTGTGCAAAATAGTAGATACAGACTGAAAAAGTGGCTAGTGCGTACAGGGACAGCTGCATGTGTGCATGTATGCAGTGTCCCCAGAGATTATGTGTAACTGTCTGGTGAGTTTGTGAGAGGAGGAGTTAGCTGCCGCAGGGGCTACAGAGATCCCCCACAGTTCAGCACTCTCACTAGCCTAGGATCTAGACTGTCCCCAGTGGCCGCAAACTGTATTTGCTACGGGGGCAGTCTAGAAAGTCTAGGCGAATTTGTGGGCGGGATAACCGCTGTCTGTCAAGTTTTCTCTTTACACAACGCCACACTATTGGATGGGTAACCAGTCAGAGCCAACCAATCAGAGCCAACCAATCAGAGCGATGAACATGGATTTCGTAGACAGCGTCACCGGAAGAACACACCAGAATGTAAGTCTCAAAACGAGTGCAGCAGCTTAGCTAGCTAGTCGGCGTTTGGCTACCAGGCTAGTAGTAGGATTGTAGCACAGAGTTAAGTAGGCTATTTGGTGAGTGTAGAACGGTAGAAAACAGAATGGCACCAAACGACTGTTGCCGATCACCAGCAGGTTGTGCAGACCCATGCGTCGTCCCACTAGCGGAGCCAGCTGATAAATCAAACTTTTACCATACCCGGTGGGCAAAACTCCGACAACGTCCCTTTTTTCCAAAAACAGCTTAAGTGCCGTTTTCTGCTCCTCTCGCAGGGAAAACTGTCATTTTAAATCACCTAGCGTTGCTGCCAAAGCCAGCTCCAATGGTTGTTCCTGGTGATGAGCCATGTTGTCTAGCAGCTAGCAACTGGTGTTACGGCAATGTGTGCTAGCTAGCAACTACGCCTTCTTCTTCTCTTTGGTGTGCTAGCTGCTACGTCTCTGCGACTACAACATTACGTGTCGTATTTGTGTCGTCATGAGGCAGGGCGGGCTCCAATCCCGCCCCTCGCGATTTGATTGGTCCGACCCAGTTGGGATTTTCAGATCCTAGGCTGTCTAGTCTGTCTCCCCGTAGCAAATACCATTTGCGGCCACTGGGGACAGACTAGATCCTAGGCTACACTCTCACAGCCTCTGGGTAGAAGCTGTTCCTCAGTCTCAAGGTCCTGCTTTTGATGGTCCGTAGCCTCCTACCTGAGGCGAGCGGGACAAACAGTCCATGTGCGGGATGGGTGGGGGAAGGCCCGCCTCCTGCATCATGGTGTAAATGTCTGAAGTGGTGTTTAGACCGTGCCCTACAGTCCTCTGTGCAGCCTTCACCACCCTCTGCAGAGACTTCTTCTCTGCTGCCGTGCCACACAGTGATGCAGCAGCACAGGATGCTCTCAGAAAAGAGCTCCCCAGTGCAGCGCACCTCAGCTTCCTGACGAAGAAGAGGCGCTGATGTGCCTTCCTAATCAGACAGGACGTGTTGGTCTTCCAGGTGAGGTCGTCAGAGATGTGAGTGCCGAGGTACCTGAAGCTGGAGACCACTTCCACCGCTGTCCCTCCGATGTGCAGGGGGGGAGGGGGATGTGTGCCCCTTCTGAAGTCCACGATCATAAATACTCAACAACTGCTTTAGTGATGATTTTAATGATATGGAAGGATTATACTAATTATAATAACTTATAATCATATATTCTAGAGCTGGGCAAAAAAATCAATGTAGATTTAAAATAGAGTTTTATGACAAAATCGATTCATATTTTAGGAAATTCGTGCAATCCGATTCCCCTCCACACACACTTTTTTTCCTCGCAAAAAGAAAACCATGAACCAGGCTGCTTTCCGTAGTTGCACATCTGAAGCGAAAACATCCAATGGGGGGGGCAGAACTGTTAGAAAAGGCAGAGACTAGCGCTGCCAGTACTTCTTCAAAATGTTCAACAAACACTGACTGAAAGCTTTTCTCGTGGCACACCTTATCAGAGTCCTGCACGGTTCTGATTTTGACATACCGCAACCGCCCGTACCCGTCATGTTTAAACTCCGACCCGTTTTCACACGAAAAAAAAAATCCGCACCCGAACGGCCCGCTATAAATGAACCCGATATCCGAACCGAACCCGTATCCGACACAGCACAACATTTTTCACCCGTTTCGTGAAAATTTGCGGTTCACCCACGGGTACCCGAACCCGTGCAGGACTCTGAACCTTATGATAAACATGGAGCACGATGTGGAGCGATAACAGACACAATAACATCATATATCCAAAATATTAGTAACATGTTCAGGTTTATTGAAGTAGTTTGATTGATAATAAGGTTTTGTTTTATTTTGTCCTTACAAAGTAAAAATGTTACTAGTTTTATTTTTATCTTACTTTTGCACTACTACGTTTTTTACAATGTTTTTCATATAATATGAGTATTAATGTATATTGTTTTAGTTGTTAAAATATTTAAATCTTTCTTTTTTCCAACAAAATGTATCTTTTACACTATTTTTTTTGCACAGTTTTTCCTGTAACAGTGGTGGATATGTCTGGACTTACTACAGTTCATGTAGGTAAAGTCTCAGGTTGCAGTTGCACCTTTTGCACAAATGATTTATTATTTACACTTATTTGTAGAAGTATTTTTGTTTTACATGTTATTTAATAAAAAAAAGAAGACGAAAGAAACAACGTTTCTAGTGTTTTCATTTTCATTTAGCCCACGTGGGGAAAAATCGTATCTTGAAACAAGTTTTTTGGGAAAAAATCTGAGATTTTTTTTAAAACAGAAAATCGCCCAGTCCTAATATATACTGTAGCAGGAAATTTAATCTCATAATTATGTATTTCTTATCTGATAATTCTGACATTTTATCTCATAATTTCAAGCCCTTTTTCATAATTATGTATTTCTTATCTCATATTTTGGACTTTTTATCTCACAATTTTGTCTTTTTTATGTCATATTTATGTATTCTTTTTTTGATCTCATAAAACCCAGTTTCACAGATGCACCCATATCCACAGTGTCGTTGTCATGTAATAAATACGTAACTGCTTTAGTGATCATTTTAATGATAAAAGGAAACTTCCCAAACATGAGACCGTCTTTGTTTCTGTTGTGTATGTCAGTAATGAGGTCTGACCTGTAGCTGAACTTTACTGCCCTCTGCTGGCCACGGTGCAAAGTTCCACAACGTGGTGTGATGCTGAACAGATGGTGGTCTTGAATCTACAGATGAACATATTGGTGAAATATGAAACTCCATTTATTTAACCCTTGTGCGGTCCTTCGTAAAAGGCACACTGGCTGTGTCCTACAATCGGGTCTTAAAAACCCAGATTCCAAAGTTCAGTTCCATAGACTCATCACCCCACCCCCCAAGGATATATTAGTGTTTTCAGTAGTAAGCAATGGCATCCTACAGTACGTATAAAAAGGTACATTTGTGAACCACCGGGTCTCTTTGACCCGAAGGACCGCACAAGGGTTAAATGACGTACTAAGGTTTTAAAGCGTCAAAAATGTAAAAAGATGGAAAGACATACCTTCATCTGGTGAAGCTCGGTGCTGCTGAACTCTCCTGTCTCGGCCCAGAACTCCAGCTCCATTTCTTGGTCGTCAGGAAACAAGAAAGTCCTAAAGATCCACAGTCAGTAAGTAGAGCAGAGGTGGGGAGTAACTGAGTAGGACTACTTTATTAATATACTTAAGGAGATTTATTTTAGGTATCTGTACTTTACACTTCAGTATTTTTTTTCTGGAAACTTTTTACTTTTACTACCTATATTTTTGTATAAATATCTGTACTTTATACTCTTT
>CM035803.1:49440389-49502889 GCA_020466265.1 Siphamia tubifer
AAAGTATTTTTTCACACAAGTAGCTGTACTTCTACTTCAGTACAGAATGTGAGTACAAAACAACGAACACAAAGAATTCACCAAAATGATGTATCACACATTGTTTTACATAGTTCTATTATTGGATGCTTTAACTCACCAGTCAACAGGGATGGAACCAGGATTGTGAAGCATCAGCATAAAACTTGAATGGTCTGAATTTAAAGGAGCGGCGCTGAAGTTGAAATCCAAAGTGGTTTTGGTGAAAACGGAAGGACAGGAACGTAGACTAGAGACGAGAGAAGGATAAGAACTGAAAACATTTACAATATATACACTATAAAGCCTGAGAAAAAGTCAATGTAAAGAATTAATATTAAAAATATTCAAACACTGTCTGTTTTATTTAATCTCTCTCTCTCTCTCTCTCTCTCTCTCTCTCTCTCTCTCTCTCTCTCTCTCTCTCTCTCTCTCTCAAAACTGAGTACAGTGACCTGATCAAACACATCTACACAGTAACGCACTTTTAAATATTACATATATAATGTACGCTTTGTACATTTTAGAAAGATTATGAAAACTGGTCAAAGTATCGTCTTTGGATCAATATTTTCCCAAACGTCTGTCAACAAATACCACTGAAGGTGAAAGTTACAATTAAAACAAACCCACTAGTATGAAAATGACACGTCTGGTTCATGGCTTAATGTTCAGTCAGTGAAGACACATTTACACACTGACACCAATAAATTACATCTAAAATATACATTTTCTTGGACTTTTAACACATATTTCATCAAAAAATTGGTACATTTTTATCATTTTGGGGGTAGTATTTGGGACCTTGGAAGCAATCAGGCCTTTTACATGTAAAATGTGACTATTTACAAAAAATTCACGGTACAAAAAACACTTCTAGAAGAAATTAATTTCATAAGTAAGGTACCACTGTACTGTTATTATTAATAAATATTTTATTAACCTGCTTCTGTCTCAGAGTTCTGCATTTGGCTCCACTTGTTGTCTAGGTTTGTGTCAGCGACATAAACCATATTTTGATAATAAATGAGAATAAATAATTCTAGCACTGGGTCTATATGGGTTAAATATCATATCATCAAACTAACCTGTGTCTGGTGGGGGTTCTATAGGTGAGTTCTGAGGGGGAGGGGTTAGCATACAGGTGGTCATTGAGAATGTCTAATGACAGAAGTTTCCACAGGTGCATCTTGTCGATTCCTCCTATGCTGCCACCGCTGCAGGCATCAGTCACCTGTACAGTGGGGAAAACTCCCTTTGCATGCACTTCACATACGACCTTAGCAAGGGATTGCATTAACCCTGAAGAGAGAGAGAGAAAATACAAGGGTTTTTTTGTGCTAATTCAGCTCATGTTTGTGGTAGAGCTGCATACTACAGTATATTATTTAAGCATCCACCCTCACAGTGTACGTGTGTGTGCATTGACTACGTTCATATAGCAGGTCTTGATGCACAATTCAGATTTTTTTGTGTCCTTGTTCATATTAACTTGACTGGTATCACGTTACTATCTGGGACCGTTCCACAACTAATACGTTTTCAAAGGAGGGGCCTTATCTCAAATCCTTGCATGTGATTAGATGAAGAATCTGTCAGTCATCTTGAATTTTACTTAAGTACCAAATGTGAGTACTTTTAACACCTCTGAGTTTGTGGGGTGGGGTGGTGTGTGTGTGTTTGTTTTTGGTATCTACCATCGGCATTCAGTGTCTGGTAGCTGATGATCCACGTGTACTGGGCTCGTCGATGTGGGGTGACTGTGGACTGGAGCAGTGCTGTGGACTGTGAGGCAACTACCACTCTGTCACAGTCCAGCTGTAAAGCTAAAGATACGCAGAACACAACAGAAAACAAGTATTCACAGAATGACTAATCTCTTTCTCTATCCTAATCTATAATCTATGTTTGACACAAACAGTGTTACACGAGTTAATTTGGCCACATGTCACCTTTGACCTCCAGAGATCTGAAAAACTATTGCTTGTAGGTGATAAGGCCAATTATAAGAATTGTATAAATCTTCATTCTGCATCGTTTGGTACCAATCTGAAAGTTCTGTGGCCCTCTGTTCTGGAGTTAGAACCCATAATGTGATTTTAACCTTTTAGTTGTGACCTTTGACCTTTACTCAAATGGATCATTGCATCTGATGTGCATTATCTATACGTATATCCCCATGTAATTTCATGGTGATATCTACAGTATTCGTTGAGTTATAGCAGGATATGTCTCTGTGGACACACACAGACAGACAGACAGACAAGGTGATTACAATAACATCACCAAACCAATGTTGGGCAAGATTAAGAATACAATACAATATTTTGTCAGTAGTCGTTTATCATACATGTAAACATGCATATGGAAATGTTATAATGGGGACCAAGAAAGAAAAAAAGATTGGAAACCACTTCCTTTTTTTATCCACTACTCGGTCACGGCTGCCCCCCCCCCCGGGTGTAAGATGAATCATATGAATGTCCACACATATTAATGAAATGAATGCAACCAAAGACAGTACCACTTGGCTCATTTGTAGGATGGTCAGTGGGGTCATTGTCCAGACATATCTGTTGTACAGACACACAGCAGGACACAGAGCATGGACTGTTGTTCACTAAAGGAATCTCAATGGACCGGTAGGTTCCAACCACAATGTCTCCAATATCTAGAACTGTTGTCTTTGCCTGAGAAGAAAAACACAAAGGATGTTCAGCAATGACAAGTTAATTTTTGTTTCCATATAATCCATTGAAATGGTTCATATTTTCTGAAAAGAGACATATATGAGCGTTAACGTCTGAGTCCTACCTCAATAAAGCCTATTGAGCCCATTCCGACTACCTTAAGGGGAAGATGGGGCTTGTCACATTCTGGGGTCTGGGTTGGCCAAAAAGCGAGGCTGGGTCTGGATGTGTACGTTTTCTCGTCCACTGGGCTGAAGGACCATGTCTGTGACTTTAAATCGACCAATCACAATCCATCATTTCATAGTAAACACAAAGAGCTGCTTCTTGTAAAATCAATAATAGTCCAGTAGCGTAGCAAACCAATTGTTCAAATGGCTATAAAAGCACCACATTTGGGAGAAGCATATATATATATATATATATATATATATATATATATATATATATATATATATATATATATATATATATATATATATATATATATATATACATAGGGTGACCAATAAGTCTCCATATATAGGAGACATAATATATTTCAAACTGTTCCAACATGTATTTCAGTTAACCCAAAGAATGAATTTGAATAAAGAGCAATACATTGAAATGTCAGTCATATAATTATATATATAATTATAATATGTAATTCACGTTTGGGGTGGCCGTAGCTTGAGACTTTCCTTCTCGGCAAGAAAAAAACTCCAAAACCCAGTGGCAAAAAAGAAGAAAACGTCTTACGTTATTCAGTATGAATGTGTGTGTGTGTGTGTGTGATGCAAATGACAGTTGCAGAGGATAGCCGTTAGCATATACCCATTATCATATAGCATTAGCATATATGCCATCCGCATATAGGGTTTAGCATATAGCTGTTAGCGTGTAGCCGATGCAAGCGTATGTGTTGACAGCTAATTAGAACGTTATTAGAACGTACTCACAGTTGTTCATTGCTCCACTGCCCAGAAAGTCCTAACGTGTTTTCAGTTTAACTACACTATCAAACATAAATGTAAGACGAAATGTAGTCGATGGGCACGACTCTGAGCTCTCGTGCAGGATTCCGTACAACCCAAACCACGCCCACCTGCGTGAACAGGCATGAAAATAGTGAGTGATGTGTGTTGTTGATAACGTGGAGACTTGTGGAGTTACGACATTTTTTATTCCCAAGGGCTGGTCGCACACGTGCAACCTAATTTTTTTAGTCGCACTTTTGAGAAATTAGGTTGCACGTGCGACCACATTGGTCGCACTCTCGAGCCCTGTACATTGCTGGAATGTATTTATGTATTTTTGTGATTAGCTGCTCAGTAACCCCTTTGAGCCCTTGAGGCTCCAAATTTATGCCCTGTGCAGTTATGTTTTGATGGTGTCTGAATATAGCTTAGGACTTAAAGGGCGACACTCAAAAAGATAGGTTTGTTTTAATATAATTATTATGAATCAGGAATTTTTTCATGAGAAGAAATGTGGAAAAATTATGAGGGGAAAATCTATTCTGAGAGGAAAAAGGCAGTATAATGGGGTTTTTTTTCTCAGAATTCTTTCTACATATTTCTGAGTTTAATTGTCAGGAAAGAATCAGAATTTTGACAAAAGGCAGATTTCTGACTTAAAATCAGAATTAAATTTAGAAATGAAAAAGGTCCATTGAAAGAACAAGGTCTATTCTAAACTGTAAGTGAAAGTGCTGTTACATTTGTATGAATATTTTAAATAAATCATACATTTAGAATTTAGAATTCATTCTAAAGCAGAAAATGTGATCATTTAATATAGATGAAATGCAAAACCATTAACATGACAATAATCCCAAATCCTAAACTGTATGTGGGGCCACTTTTTTAAGTCAACACTATGTTTCTCTTAGTAAATATCTTGAGTGGCTCCAAATGGAGATTTGTTCACAATATGTAAATCTACAAGTGTAGCAAATGTGGTGCTTTTGTACGAAAGTGAACAATTGGTTTGACAGTTGGGACTAAGCCGCTGGACTACAACACGTCTTTAGCTCTAATCGGTGTACATGTGTTTGTTTAAAATCGCTCACCAAGATCTCATTGGGATGCAGTTCCCCAGCATCTGGTTCGACAGAGATAAGTTCTTGGTCTGACTCTGGAATTCTCCACTGGAATCTAAATCACAAATGTGCATCACATAAAACCAGCTGTAGACACCGATGCTGGGACAAGACTACTACAAATACAGCACATATACCAGCCAGGGGTCTAAGCAACAACAATACATTAAAGGAGTAATATTTCGCTTTTTAAAAATTAACTTCTGCATTTTCAAACATTTCCCTGTTGTCTCCATGAAGTGCAAATGCTCTGTTTGGGTCTGAATTCTTCATTAACACTCTATGGGACTTATTAAGGAAATTCCTTAAAAAAAAAATTTATTCAGAGAATGCCTAATTTCACCCCGATTTTGTGTCAATCTCCAGTTTCTATGACAACCTGTTCTTGAATTAGAGCCAATAATGTGGTTTTGACCTTTCTGCTAAATGGGACCTTGACCTTTGACCTTTTGCAATATTGATAATTTGTTTATATGTATATATGTGTCAGTGCATGTAATATTATGATAATATATCCAGTATTGATTAAGTTATAGCGTGATATGTCTATGTTTGACACAAACAGTGTTACACAAGTTCATTTGGCCATGTCACCTTTGACCTCCAGAAAAAGTCAAAATAATCTGATAAAATTTCAAAAATCATGTGATAAAACATCAAAATGATGTGATACAAAGTCAAAACTATACAATACAAAAACTAAATAATGCAATAAAAGGACAAAATCATGTGCTAAAAAAAGTCCAAATAATGCGATAAAAAGACAAAATCATGTGATAAAATGTCAAAATAATGCGATAAAAAGAGAAAACATTACAATAAAAAGTCAAAATAATTCACTAAAAAAGTCAAAATCATGCGAAAAAAAAGTCAAAATAATGTGACTGACACACACAAAAAGTGTTGTACAAATTTATTTTGTGACATGTTACCTTTGACCCCATGAGATCTCAAAAACTACTGGTCGTACGTGATAACACCAATTATGAGAATTATAAAAATCTTCATTCCACATCATTTGGTACCAATCCCCAAAGTTCTGTGACCCTCTGTTTTTGAGTTATAACCCATAATGAGATTTTGACCTTTTAATTAATTGTGACCTTGACCTTTGACCTTTAGTGAAAGGTCATTGCATCTGATGTGCATTACCTATATGTGACCCGCCACCACCAAACCAGGCATAAGTGGCGCTGAGCCGTTCAGAGCTACAGCCAAATTTAGGCTGGAAGGTGATTTGTTATTAGTGTTTACACCTTATCAAAAAACGGTACCTTAACACCTCTATGTTCACTTCCTGTGGTCATTACATTGAAATCCAATCAATAAAGGTGTTTATTGAGTCAATTATTTAAGCGGCGACAAAAGTTCAGGTATTGCTGAGCAAAGACAAAGACGACTTCCACCTCTTTTCGCCGAACAAAACGATCTCCGTTCCGTGGGTAAACACCCAAGTGTTTGGTACGAGGTAAAAGCTTATATTGAATGTTCTGTCCAATGGTGTAAGCCAAATGATTATAATACGTCACACTTCTGTCCTATTATTATAATATATAAAACTTCTGTGACATGTCCATCAGAGTGTCCTTTAACATCTGTCAACAATTTGTGTCAATCGGATACAAATTATTATGCGTTGCTAAGGACTTCCTACCCCAAAACAGTCCAAAACTTTAACGGACAATATCTAAAAATATGACAATTGTAAAATATGTCCAAATGTGGATATTAAAATGACCATAACTTTGGTTCTACTTGTGATAGAAACATCATTTTTTCACCATCTTAAACCTTAGTTTCCACTCTACCAAGATACACACATAACTCTGTTTGGATTTACACACACTTATGACTGCTTTACTGGTGGTGGGTCACATATGTATATGCCCATGTAATTTCATGGTGATATCTACAGTATTCATTGAGTTATAGCATGATATGTCTCTTTGGACACACACATACACACACACACACACAAGGTGATTACATTAATCTCAGTCAACCAATGTTGGGCAAGATTAAATAAAGTGGGTTTTGAGAAATAGGACCCCTTTCAGAACACTTATGAATGAGTATAATAAACAGACCGTAGAGGCAGGCGGCTGAGGTTCCTGATTTGGTGGGAGTGAAGGCTTCGAGAACCTACATTGGTGGGTTGAAAGTACAACGTGCCGTCGCCTCCCAGACATACACAGGGCGTTTCCATGGTGCTGATCACTGTCAGCTTCTAAAGGATACAGAAAAAAACAAGTCAGTCAGAGACAGCAGACCTCCGCCAAGACTTGATGTGGCGTCATATGACGTCAAAACATGACGTGATTGAGCCATAGGTGTTGACTTCAGGTCGATGTATAAACGATCTGCAACCGACCGCTTTTTTAACTAACCCACCCGCAACTTTGACTGCAAGAAATATATTTGAAAAGGATGAACCTGACCCACTTCTGGACCCACATTTTTAAAAATGAGTCAATGGTCTTTATGAACATCACCTGACCTTACTCACAAAAAAAACCCAGTGGGAAAAAGAAGATGGCGGCGCGCGCAGACGCGAAGCATCGACGGTCCCGTCTAGGTGTACTTTTTCTAGTGTTTTTGTGTGTTTTTCTATTAACCAAGAGGACTACCTGTTGGGCGAAAATCACCTTCACCCGACAAGACTTGCTGGAAATAGGTCTGAAGCACGAACGGACCATTTCAACGGATTTTATAAGCCGGGAAAACATCCCCACGGAACTAGCGCGACCCCCCGGCTCACCGTGGCTCCCTATCATCAAGAGCCGACGGCGGAGAAAGCGTCGCGGAGCCCGGGGAGGTCCGCTAAACAGACTGAAGCGAGACCCACACAGACCAGCGATACCGAGCCTGTTCCTGTCTAATGTGAGGTCGATCACAAACAAAATGGACGAACTAAGGCTCCGTGTTGAACAGAGGACGGTGAACAGCTGTGCTCTGATCATAACAGAAAGCTGGCTAACGGCTAGCATACCGGACGCTAGCATTGAGCTAACGGGCTACACGACGCACAGGCGAGACAGAGACGCCGCGACTACGGGGAAAACGCGAGGCGGTGGATTATTAATCTACGTCAACAACGACTGGTCATCAGACTCCAAGCTGGTAAGCAGCCACTGCTCCCAAGATCTCGAGTATATGACGGTCAAATGCCGACCGTTTCACCTGGCCAGAGAGCACTCTGCCGTCCTGATCACGTCTGTTTACATAGCTCCCGATGCTAATGCTAACTCGGCGCTAGCTTTGTTGCACGACGCCATCAGCTCACAACAAAGTAAATACCCCGACGCCGTCCACATCATAGGAGGGGATTTCAATCAGACGAATCTGACGACAGTGCTTCCTAAATTACACCAGCACGTGAAATGTGCCACAAGGGGAGAAAATACACTGGACAAGGTGTATACTAACATCAAAAATGGCTACAGAGCCAGACAGCTGCCTCATCTGGATCAGTCTGATCACATGTCCCTGCTCCTAACACCGGCATACACACCCATCAGGAAGAGCGCCCCCATCATAACAAGATCTGTGAAAACATGGCCGGAGGGCGCCATGGAGAGGCTTCAGGACTGCTTTATGGAAACAGACTGGTCGGTCTTTGAAGACACAGACCTGGAAAAACACACAACAGCAGTCCTAGGCTACATCACCCACTGCATAGACACGGTCACGGAGGACAAACGGGTCCGTGTCTACCCAAACCGGAAGCCCTGGATGACCAAAGAAGTGCAAGCTCTACTCCAAGAGAGAGACAAAGCCTTCAAAACAGGAGACCAGGCGCTCTACAGTGCAGCCAGAGCCAAGCTAAAAAGAGGGATCAGTGAGGCCAAGGCAGACTACAAGAACAAGATCGAGGACTGCCTACAAAGCAATAACACCAGGAAAGTATGGCAGGGAATACAGCACCTGACCAACTTCAGATCCACCAAACCCACGGCTGACGGTGACGCCTCCAGAGTAGAGGAGCTGAACGACTTCTTTGCTCGTTTCAACACCCAGCTCCCGACAGCCACCTCAACACCCCCTCGACAACCCCCTAGACAACCCCCCACTCTGACCACCCCACCAATGCTCCACAGCAGCCACACTCTCACAGTGGAGGAGCACGAGGTGAGAGGCATGCTGAGGAGAGTGAACCCGAGGAAAGCCACAGGCCCAGACGGTGTGCCAGGACAGGTTCTGAGAGAGTGTGCAGACCAGCTGGCTGGAGTCTTCACCAAGATCTTCAACCAATCACTCTCTCAGGCCGTCGTCCCACCATGCATGAAGACCTCCACAATCATCCCGGTGCCAAAAAAGAACAATATTAGCTGCCTGAATGACTACCGCCCGGTAGCACTCACACCCATCTTCACCAAGTGCTTTGAGAAACTCATCAGAGCACACATCACCTCAGCCCTACCCCCCGACTTTGACCCCCACCAGTTCGCCTACAGGGCCAACAGGTCCACGGAGGACGCCATCGCCACAGCTCTGCACTCCACCCTGAGCCACATGGAGCAGAGGGGGAGCTACGCAAGGCTGCTCTTTGTGGACTACAGCTCGGCCTTCAATACCATCATCCCGGAGAAACTAGTGGCCAAACTGAGAGACCTGGGAATTCCAAGCTCCATGTGTAGCTGGATCTTGGACTTCCTGTCGGAACGTCCCCAGAGGGTGAGGATGGGCTGCCACACCTCCTCCAGCCTAAGCCTCAGCATCGGCTCCCCACAGGGCTGCGTGCTGAGTCCCCTCCTATACTCCCTCTACACATATGACTGCACCCCCGCACACTCCAGCAACTCCATCATAAAGTTTGCTGATGACACCACCGTGGTGGGGCTCATCTCAGGAGGAGACGAGTCGGCATACCACGACGAGGTGGAGAGGCTGGCAGGGTGGTGCGCGGACAATAACCTGGCCCTTAACACCTCCAAGACCAAGGAGCTGATTGTCGACTTCAGGAGGAAGAGGACAGACCTTCAGCCCCTGGTCATCAGCGGAGACGTCGTGGAAAGGGCATCTGACTTCCGCTTCCTGGGCGTCCACCTCAACGACGACCTGACCTGGAGCACCAACACCACAGCGACCATCAAAAAGGCACATCAGAGACTGCACTTCCTGAGAGTCCTCAGGAATAACAACCTGGCACAGGAGCTGCTTGTGTCCTTTTACCGGTGCTCCATCGAGAGCATCCTCACCTACTGCATCTGCGTGTGGTTCTGGAGCTGCACGGCTGCAGAGAGGAAGGCTCTCCAGAGGGTCATCAGCACCGCCCAGAAGATTATCGGATGCCCCCTCCCCCCCCTGACTGAACTCTACAACACCCGCTGCCTGAAGAAGGCCCACAGCATCCTACAAGACCCCTCCCACCCAGGACACTGCCACTTTACACTCATGCGCTCAGGCAGACGGTACAGAGCCATGAGCAGCAGCACCAACAGACTCAGAGACAGTTTCTACCCCAGAGCAATAACTGCCCTGAACACACCTGTACCCCAGCAAAGGTGACTACTTGTATACTATGTATACCGCACTGAATAAGTCTACCTCAACGTTTACACTCTGTACATTTGTATTCTACAAAGTTTACTCTTTATTTTTTTTTAATATTTAAATTTGAAGTGCACCTTAAGGAAGAACCGGAAATACAATTTCGTTGTTCTGTAAACATGTTTATTGTAACAATGACAATAAAGGAAGTCTAAGTCTAAGTCTAAGTCTAAGTCTCACATACCTGCAGGTGCTCACGGTTGACCACGAGCACCCGCTCACTTTGGGTCAGCTGGCGCATCACAGGTGTTGACCCATCTGATGTCCAAAGGTGAGATGATGTGAATGAAAAAAAAACACTAGATTCTATCTTGTCCTTTCCTGTGATATTACCACTAATGTGTTTTAGCTGTTGATCTTTAGTGTGACCTTTGACCTTCATTGCTCAAAATCTAATGGGTTCTTTGTTGACAGACAAACAGACAGACTTGAATTTAATACCTCCTTGGCGGAGGTAAAACCCACCAGATCCCACTGTTTTTGTTTGTATTGTGTGTGTTGTGGTGTCTCCAGTACCTGTGTGTATTTGGCTGCGTTCAGCTCCAGGTGTAAACTGAACCCTTGCTTGGGGCCGTCTTCTGTTGGAATAGTTCTGAGGGTGAGGATTTGATGAGACTGTGGCAGGATCAAACCACAGCTTGGCACCACAACCAAACATGCTGCTTCAGCGTGACTGGAATCATGATCTAAGTTTACACTGAAGGTAAGTGGAAGATCTCCTTTGTTTTGGAGCAACACTGTCCGATGGGAAATTACAGTCAAAGACGGAAACACCTACAGAGAACAAACATGAGTAGGAGACAAAGGTTAACGGAGTAGTTCTTCATTAAGACCGACAATTTGTGACTTGAAAGCTCTGTGTACAGTAGCTTATGGTAGCCCACCACTATCACACAGTAAACAAATACACATGTGGGGACGGACCCGAAAACCTCGATCTGCCTCTTGCTCTGCCTCACCGGAAGCCTCCAGTGAGCTGGCCAATCAAAGAACAGCGAGATTGGCCAGAAGCCAAAACCGAGCATTTCAGGCAGAGGCAGAAATGGGCTTGGATCTGGACTTTTGTGAATGTTGGTATGAGATAACTATGGAATTTTTTGAGCTGGAAATCATGCAAAGCTACTCTGTAGGTCCTGAAAACTTACATCATGAGAGTTAAAACCTGGGTGCGATCTGCTGGGGGTGGGGGAGAGAGATCATCCCACCCTCTGGTTTCAAACATCACCCTTATTGGCCGTTAGGGTCCACTGAATTTGCTGCCTGCATGTACCCGGCACACGTCGGCCATCACTTTCATTGCACCGTGGAGTTTCTGGGAGACCCTCTGACTCACAATTGCATTAGACTCATGTGTTTCAAGATGAGTTGGGCAGCTGACCCCTTGCACCTGTGACGCAAAGCGGTTGGCATGCAGGAGGAAAAGGGGTCCTGACTCCTGTCCCTTCTGACATTTCACATCCGGAGGAGGCGCAGCGAGTCCACAGCCCCGGGAAGTGACGAAGTCCAGGCAGAGGGCGCTGTAATGCCCTGAGCCTTCATGGTCGACCCAGAGCCGGTCGCGGCACACTGCCACAGTGGAAATTGACACAGCGGGGACAAAAGCCAGACCTGGGGGTAGTAGAATCCGTGGACCCCACCTGTTTACCTGTCAACAGTTTCACGTCCTCTTGAACTCTCTGTTCTTTCCCTTCAGGTACTTGTTGTCTATCTGTCTGGTGTCAGTATTTATCCTCACATGGAGTTGACCACCTGCTGCTGCATTCACTAACCTCAGTACCATAACAACCAGGCAAGCGTCTTCCCTACGCCACATTTTCCACGCCCTCCTGTGGGACTACAATTCTGTGCTGGGCTAAGTAATATGATTACAATCGGAAATGAGGGTCAAAACATCCAGCCCAAGCTCTTTTATGTGGGGAAAAAAATGTATCCTCCCTCTGGGTTTTTAATAAATTGCCCCCTGGTTAAAACTGACTATAACCACGGTTCTCAAACTGGGGTCCGCGGACCCCTAGGGGGACGTGGCGCATGTCCAAGGGGTATGCGAAATTATTCACGGTTTTGTTTTGGTTTTTTTTGCTGTTTTATTTTGAAATGCGGAAGTTTTATTTTGTAGCGAGCGGGCGGAAGTAACAGCGCTGTTTGACGCCAGCTTGACTAAATTGAGACGGAGCGAGTCACAGGCTATTTTTAGCCACCCTGCAGCGAACATGGATCGATTTTTGTGTCCGCCAAGTTCCTCAAGAAGTGGTAAAAGAAATGACAATGAAAATGACAATGACAAAAACAAACGCCCTAACCCTAAAAAGAGAAAGTACATTGATAGTTATATTGAGTTTGACAAGATCATCCCTCTCATTAAGTCTCTGTCTGTCTGTCTGTCTGTCTGTCTTTTGTTCCGTTTATTATTTTAAAATTATTTAAAATTGTTGTTTCTGAAGTGTTCATTTATATTATAATACCTGAAAATGTGGCTGGTTTGCACAAAAGCACTATTAAAAAAGGTTATCATTGTTTCATAATAATCATTGTTGAAGTGGTTTTTTATCATTTTCAGTATCGTGAGGATGAGGGGGGACATGGAAAAATTTCACCCCTCCAAGGGGGACCTGGGCCAAAAAAGTTTGAGAACCCCTGAGCTATAATACTGTAGGTCTCCTTTAAATATCTGTGTACTTTGCCGTGGCTGTTTCTCACCACTAGGTGGGGCTCAAGGGAGCAGCGTGGGATGAAGTGTTCTTTGCCGAGTTGAAAGGAGTGTCCAGTGACTCTGACAGTCACACACCAGGATGGACACAGCAGACGATCCTTCAGTTGACCACTGTCCTGCAGAAAAGAGCCATCAACAAGAAACACACTGTCACTTCCTGTGTTGCTTGTGTTACAACGGAATGTTAATTGTAATATATCCTACACTGAGGCAGTTAAAAAAGCAGCTCCAGTCTGGCCCGTGGGATGAATTTGTGAAAAGCAAAAATTATACTGCAGATATGAATCATTTTAGTTCCAGCTCCACATACGGACCAGTTCAATCTGCAGTGAGTCAGATCAAGAAAATACGATCATAATAAAACTGTTCTACAATGTAGAACTCTATTTTAAAAAGTATTTGCTTCAGAAAATTAAATGTGTTAAATTTTCCATACTTTAATCAGATATCAGGAAACAAATGACTTTAGTGTTGGTTAGTTCATATTTTTAATATATACGATGGTGTGTTATTCCACATATATGCTGCTTTATGTACATGTATACAATGGATTAGTAAATATTCCACTAGAAACAACCTGGAAAGTGAATGGATCATAATGTGCCGACAGTGTTTGGAAGTACAGTCTGGTAGATCTGACACCAATATTCCTTTGGACTGAAACCTATTCTGTTGTTTATTCGAACAATTTCACATTTTGAGCCAGACTGATCTGGGAAACTTGATCCAATCATCATTTAATACTTGACTTTTCTTTGTCACTAACACACACATGGGAACATTTCATTAGTTTGATTCCAGAAGCAATTGACTTGTAGACCAGTGTCATTGGACGGTGTTAAAGATTACCATAAATTACGAAAATAATCAAGAAAACCAGACTTCCATCCATCAGTTGAAGTAAATGTAAGCGTGTGTTTGTCTCTTGTCGCTGGAGTTGTTTCTGGTGAAAGGAAGAAATATCTGCTGTTCACTTCATATGTGGAAACTGTTTGTCAGTGTTTGTGGACTGAGTCACTTCTATTAAAGCTCCTCCCATTTTCTGTGAGTAAGGGACTTTCCCCGTTGCCATGGAAACCAGCCTGTAGTTCCACACGCAGACACACAGAGCTGACTGGAGTAAAGTCTGTCTGAATGTTAAACCATGCCTCTGAACTACTGTGATTTTTGGTAAAAGTGTAAATAATTGGTGAAAACAAAGTTGATGATGAGTGACAGGAGGGTGTGAGGAACAAGTACATGTACTTTTTATGTGTGTACTGTGAAAAATAAGTGAGTTAGAACAATTTGAAAAACACTGAACTCAACATGAGACAGAAATGATTTTTCCAATAGAAGTCTATTGACAGAAATCCCTGACATCATCCCAAACAGGTTCCTGTCATTTCACTTTAAAAAGAGCTAGATCTTCAAACCCTGGTTTGTTTGAATTCTCACAACCATGGCAACATTTGTGGAAAAGATTGTTTGTCTACTATTTATGGTTTTGTCGTGAGGACGAGTTATTGAGACATTTTTCAGCTTAATTTTTTCTTCTCTCGTGCTCTAGCGATGACATCACCCACTGATAAAAAGTCAGATTTTGGTCTTTTCAGGGTGGATTTACTGAGTTCTCTATCGACAACCGTAAATCACACCCTCATGACAATCACATCCTAAAGACACCACAAAAATGACTGTGTTTGAAAGTTTCAATGAAGTCTGTGCCACAAAGTATGAAGAAGCAGGAGTGTTGGAAAAAAACTAAAAATTTTTGTCAGTCCCATTAAGAATGAATGGAGTTTTATTTGGTTTAATAATGTGAAATCCATATGACATATCGGAATTATGAGACCACATGTGTAATCTCTGGGAAAATGTGAAGAATTGTTTCTATTTACTGCAAAACACTACGACATTTCATTTGGGATTTATAGCCACGTAAACATGGCCCAATTAATTTTGGATGGACATTTTTGACTGTGCATCGCATTGTCAATCCCGATAGACGGCACATCTTTAGAGACTACAAAAAAAAAACAAAAAAACAAACAAACAAACTGATAAATAATATATAATTATAGAGAACCAAAAAACATATGCTCATTGTGATGATTTTCAGAGTGGGAAGTTTGTGTAATTTAAAGCATACACTCTTGTTAATTATTTAAAATGGAGAGAGATGAGAGAATCAATGGATCAATCAGATCAAGGAACATTTGTGACTGGAACCATGCATTTCAAATAAGTTATTTTTTCGTTTATATATTTTTTGTTTAAGTATGACTGTATGGGTTGTGACTATGGAATGGGGGTAGGCAAAAATAAGCAACTCTGCTTCAGCCTACTCCTTTTGAGATGTCATTATAAAATCACTATAACTTGTACTGTTACAAGATATGTCATCTGCTCAAATAAACTCAAACAAACAAACAAACAAACAAACTATTCCGTACATTTTAGTGTCAAAATTTTTGGTCTATTTACAGCGGTTCAGGGCGCATTTTTTTGCAGTCAGAATAATAATAAATATGACGAACAATATACCCCCGTGTACTTGCATGTAATGCAAGTCATTACATGCAAGTACACGGGGACAGAACAAAACTGACCAATATAGTCATTTGAATAAAAAATAAAATTTCACAGTTTTTCCCACATTTTTTTTTCTTTTGTCAATTTTAGTGGATTTTAACATGTTTTGTATATTTTTCTCCACATTTTTTGTCTTTCTTAGTGTATTTTTGTGAATTTTGTGGGAAATTTGCATTACCCCCCCCGATACCGAACTGTTGACAGAGCATTAAAATTTTTCATCAAATTAATCACGATGATGGTTAAATGAATTTTGATAGCCCTAATATTTTATTTATATATTTTTCTTATATTTTATTTTATGTTATTTCATATGTTATTTCATTACTCCAAGCCCACTTCAGATTAAATTTGGTTTAATGTGGCCCCTGAACTCCAATCAGTTTGACCCTTTGACCCCCCCCCCCCGCTTTACAGTCTTACCTTATTATATGCGAAACATTCCAGCTGTGCTCCGTGCAGACTGTTGAGCTGCTTCGGGGAATAATTCACAATGAATGACGTGGACTTGAGTGGAGCTAAGTCACATGATGAGGGAGAGACGGTGAAGGGAGAGTCTGAAGAACGAGTCCACTCCAGGCTGGACAGGAACCATCATGTTATGTCAGAAACATTCTTTAATTAAAACACACGCTATGTTAGAGCTGCACAATACATTATTTGAGCATCGCAATGTACGTGTTCACAATAGACATATCGTATATCCTGCATTTATTATTAGTTCATTTTTTGACTATTTTATATTTGTTTGTATAGATTTTTTGTGTTATTTTTAATTATGTACTTATTTAATTTTTTTATGTGCCTTTCTTATTCATTTATTTCATTAAAAATGGTTTATATATTTCTAATTATTATTTTTATTATTTCATTGTTTCTGTAATAAGGATGATGCTGAAACGTATACTATAAAAAAAAAAAGTTGGTACATTTTACAATGAAAAACTGCAAAACTGCACAGTGTCAATGTGTAAACGCTAGAAATGTTTTAATACTGTTTATATGACACTGAATTACTGTTTTTAATATTTTTTTATTTGGTTAACAGGGTGGTGCAGTAGTTAACAGGGTGGTGGAGTGGTTAATAGGGCGGTGCAGTAGTTAACAGGGTAGTGCAGTAGTTAACAGGGTGGTGCAGTGGTTAACAGGGTGGTGCAGTAGTTAACAGGGCGGTGCAGTAGTTAACAGGGTAGTGCAGTAGTTAACAGGGTGGTGCAGTGGTTAACAGGGTGGTGCAGTAGTTAACAGGGTGGTGCAGTGGTTAACAGGGTGGTGCAGTAGTTAACAGGGTGGTGCAGTGGTTAACAGGGTGGTGCAGTAGTTAATAGGGCGGTGCAGTAGTTAACAGGGTAGTGCAGTAGTTAACAGGGTGGTGCAGTGGTTAACAGGGTGGTGCAGTAGTTAACAGGGTGGTGCAGTGGTTAACAGGGTGGTACAGTAGTTAATAGGGCGGTGCAGTAGTTAACAGGGTAGTGCAGTAGTTAACAGGGTGGTGCAGTGGTTAACAGGGTGGTGCAGTAGTTAACAGGGTGGTGCAGTGGTTAACAGGGTGGTGCAGTAGTTAACAGGGTGGTGCAGTGGTTAACAGGGTGGTGCAGTAGTTAACAGGGTGGTGCAGTAGTTAACAGGGTGGTGCAGTAGTTAACAGGGTGGTGGAGTGGTTAATAGGGTGGTGCAGTAGTTAACAGGGTGGTGCAGTAGTTAACAGGGTGGTGCAGTAGTTAACAGGGTGGTGCAGTGGTTAACAGGGTGGTGCAGTAGTTAACAGGGTGGTGGAGTGGATAACAGGGTGGTGCAGTAGTTAACAGGGTGGTGGAGTGGTTAATAGGGTGGTGCAGTAGTTAACAGGGTGGTGCAGTGGTTAACAGGGTGGTGCAGTAGTTAATAGGGCGGTGCAGTAGTTAACAGGGTAGTGCAGTAGTTAACAGGGTGGTGCAGTGGTTAACAGGGTGGTGCAGTAGTTAACAGGGTGGTGCAGTGGTTAACAGGGTGGTACAGTAGTTAATAGGGCGGTGCAGTAGTTAACAGGGTAGTGCAGTAGTTAACAGGGTGGTGCAGTGGTTAACAGGGTGGTGCAGTAGTTAACAGGGTGGTGCAGTGGTTAACAGGGTGGTGCAGTAGTTAACAGGGTGGTGCAGTGGTTAACAGGGTGGTGCAGTAGTTAACAGGGTGGTGCAGTAGTTAACAGGGTGGTGCAGTAGTTAACAGGGTGGTGCAGTAGTTAACAGGGTGGTGGAGTGGTTAATAGGGTGGTGCAGTAGTTAACAGGGTGGTGCAGTAGTTAACAGGGTGGTGCAGTAGTTAACAGGGTGGTGCAGTGGTTAACAGGGTGGTGCAGTAGTTAACAGGGTGGTGGAGTGGATAACAGGGTGGTGCAGTAGTTAACAGGGTGGTGGAGTGGTTAATAGGGTGGTGCAGTAGTTAACAGGGTGGTGGAGTGGATAACAGGGTGGTGCAGTAGTTAACAGGGTGGTGGAGTGGTTAATAGGGTGGTGCAGTAGTTAACAGGGTGGTGCAGTGGTTAACAGGGTGGTGCAGTAGTTAACAGGGTGGTGCAGTGGTTAACAGGGTGGTGCAGTGGTTAACAGGGTGGTGCAGTAGTTAAAAGGGTGGTGCAGTGGTTAACAGGGTGGTGCAGTAGTTAACAGGGTGGTGCAGTAGTTAAAAGGGTGGTGCAGTGGTTAACAGGGTGGTGCAGTGGTTAACAGGGTGATGCAGTAGTTAACAGGGTGGTGCAGTAGTTAACAGGGTGGTGCAGTGCTTAACAGGGTGGTGCAGTGGTTAACAGGGTGGTGCAGTGCTTAACAGGGTGGTGCAGTGCTTAACAGGGTGGTGCAGTGCTTAACAGGGTGGTGCAGTAGTTAAAAGGGTGGTGCAGTGCTTAACAGGGTGGTGCAGTGGTTAACAGGGTGGTGCAGTGCTTAACAGGGTGGTGCAGTGGTTAACAGAGTGGTGCAGTGCTTAACAGGGTGGTGCAGTGCTTAACAGGGTGGTGCAGTGGTTAACAGGGTGGTGCAGTGCTTAACAGGGTGGTGCAGTGGTTAACAGGGTGGTGCAGTGCTTAACAGGGTGGTGCAGTGGTTAACAGGGTGGTGCAGTGCTTAACAGGGTGGTGCAGTGGTTAACAGGGTGGTGCAGTGCTTAACAGGGTGGTGGAGTGGATAACAGGGTGGTGCAGTAGTTAACACTCGTGCCTCACAGACAGAAGGTTGTTGGTTCTATTCCAACATGGCAAAAAAAATTGGTTTTACTTTTTACTTTTGTACATTATTACAATTGAGAAATTGTCCTTTTTTAAAAAAAACTTTTACTAAAGTAAAGGAGTTGAATCAGTACTTCTACTTTTACCAGAGTATTTTTTCAAATAAGTAGCTGTACTTCTACTGTAGTACAGGATGTGAGTACTTTGAACACCCCTGGACGCCACGCGAGCAGAGACTGACACCTGAGTTTTCCCCTGGTGTGGTTAGTGATGGAGACGGAGCGGCTGGAAGTGAAGGACGAACATGAAGAAGATAGTTTGTGGTGAAACAACAGCTGATGTGGTGAGACGGAAACATGTGGAGGAAGTGGAGAGGAAGTGGAGGAGAATGGATCCATGTTTCCCAGGCAGAACTGGAAATATTCTTCCATCGGGGTGGGTGGTGCAGTAACACGATCTTTTCTTTGGTCGGTCTGTTAGAGAACGACAACATAAAAGACAAGAGTGATGTTATGACAATGTGTGTGTGTTCACAACCCCCAAAGAAAATATATATGTATATATATATATATATATATATATATATATATATATATATATATATATGAAGATGATAAAAGCACTGGTTCTACTGGCAGAATTTACTGCTTGAACTAAGCACAAAAATAAATAAATACATAAATAATAGTAATTAGAAAAAAAAAGATAAATTAATAATAATAATCTTAAATTAAGCAAACGAAAATCCTGAATTAAGCAAAAATAAATAAATCTTGAATCAAAATGAACAGAACATAATAAACCAATAATATTTATGCTAACATTGGTGTTTGTGAAGTTGATCAAAGACATCAGCTGAAGCTAAAAGCATCGAAGTGCTTGTCCTATACATAAGTACAATTTTAACTTGAAGAAAACATTACAGGTCAGTATCTCCTTTTATTTGAAGAACAAAAAAAGACAAACAATCAAACTAGATCAAACGACAAAACAAATGTGGAGTCCAAAAGTTTCAGCAGCAAAAAAGCTAAACCAGAAACAGATGGATTATACTGATCTGTATTTGTTCATAATGCTATGGTTAAACTTTTTTAAAGGTTATAACATTTGGCCTGTTTAAAAAACACAAATCTTGATTTAAGCCAAAAAAAAATTTCAAATAAGACAAAAAAATCTTGAATTAAGTAGAAAAAAAAATCTTGTACTAGGCAAAAAGAAATCTGACCAAGATACTTATGACTTGTTCCCCTGGCAGATTTATTTCCACTTGTTTTTGGGGGTACGTATATTTGTTTCCAGTGTAGGACCAGTTTGATAGAAGCACCCATTAACTTTACCTCCTCCACAGAGCAGGGGTCCAGCTGTGAATCTGTGCGGGACCAGTGTAGTTTGTACAGAACCAAGTGCTCAGGTTTCAGTACGGTCGGCTGTTGGAGCTCTGAGTGACAGGTACCGACACAGTCCAGGAACACAGGCTCCTACAGGGAGATGAGTTTGTATTAGAGCTGCACTGTCTACTGATGGAACATCCACGTCACAGTGTACGTGTTCACAAGAGTCACATGACAGGATCTGTCACAGGTGGTAAAAGTACACACATTCTGTACTTAAGTATAGAAGTACAGCTACTTATGTGAAAAAATACTCTGGTAAAAGTACTAATTCAACTCCTTTACTTTAGTAAAAGTACAAAAGTACAATTTCTCAATTGTAATAAAGTAAAAAAGTAAAACATTTTTCTTCAATGAATGCAATAATACTTATCTAAGCAGGAAAAATCGGAAAAGTTTCAGTATCTTAAAATTCTGCACTTTTTTAAAACTCATATTTAGAACTTTTTTTGAATCTCAATTGTGACTTTTTTTAATTTATTTTTTTTCTAAATGTTCTGTCCATATCCACAAAACTGAGTAACTGTGACCTGATTAAACACATTATCTGCACAGTAACTCACTTTTAAAATCTTTCATTTTAATACTTTTGAAACTTTTCTGATTTGTCCTGTTATTACGTTCATGCCAAAACAAAAGGGTTTAACTTTTTACTTTGGAACTTTATTACAAATGACAAATGGTACCTTTTTACTTTTACTTCAGTAAAGGAGTTGAATCAGTACTCCTACTTTCAGTCTGTACTTCTACTGTAGTACAGAATGTAAGTACTTTGATTTGATTTGATTTGAATGATTTATTTCGAACATGTGCAAAGTGCAACAATAATCAATACAACAATAATAATAATAACAATGACATGTCTGAAAAGGAGTAGGATGAAGCATAAGTTTATTTAATTCTACCCCTTCTTCACTTCCACAATAACCTAAATTCATCTTATAGTAATATAGTGCATAGTACAAAAATGATGATAAATAAAATAACAATAACAATAAGAATAATAACAATACCAATAATCAATAACTGAAGTACTAAACATAGACATATGTACAAAAAAAAAACAACTAAAAACAAATGAGCAGATAGGAAAGTAGGTATAGAGTTTTTTTATTGTTTATTGTTTTCTTTTTTCCTCCTTTCCTTCTTCTTCTTTTCCCTTTTTTCTTCTTCCCTTTTTTTTCTTTCCTTTTTCTACGTTGTCTGCATTTTGCTCTTATTTTTTATTTCATTTATTTTATTTTTCTATTCATTCACTTATTTTCTTCATGTATTTATGTATTTATTTATTTTATATACTTTGCCTCCTACCCCGTGTAGAAGAAGACACCACACCCTCCTGTGGTGTGCCATAGGCCGTGTGGGTCTGTAGAAAACCCTCAGTGTGGTGTAGCTGAACGGCTCCACGGTGCCACTGGCTGGTTGGATGCAGAACACACTGTGCCCACAACAGTCCAGATCCCACTGGAAAACAGCCCGAGCAGGTGAAGAGTTCAGCACCTCCACTGTTTTCACTGCTGCGCCTCCTTCTTCAACACAGCCCATGTCCACCACAGACGACGACAACGACACTTTGGGACCTATTTACACACATTTGAACACAAATACACATCAAGTATTTTTTACTGTTTCAGAAAGACAGTGATTAAAGAATATCACAACAAGTAAATGTCATGCCCCACCCCCTCACTCACGTCATCTATAATAATAATGAAGGATTGGATTTATATAGTGCTTTTTTGGCCCCTTAAGGCCTTTCACATTAGTGTCCCATTCTTCATTCACTCTCACATGCGCCCTGGGGCAGATTGACAGAAGCGTGGCAAGGCCGTCTGGGTCGGCCTTGGTGTGCTGGGGGGGTTTGTAGCTGCTCCCTCTTGCTCCCCGGGTTTGTGTCGTTCACGGTGGCCCCGGTGGCTCTATGGGGGCGGCGCCCTGTAGCTCCTATGGCCCGGGATGGGGGGTGCCCTGTTAGCTTGGCCCTGCCTTGCCGTGATTGCTGTTCTGGGCTTCGGGGTTCTTCACACTTGCATGTTTGATCGGGTCTTGCCAGCTACTGCTGAGTTCCATTTCAGTGAATAATGGGACCCCCCAGAATGTGCTGAGAATCTCTCCAGAATTTCTACCCTAACTCATTTTCTTCTTGCACTGGTGTGCCCTTCTGGCCTGTTCTGTTCTGTTCTATTGCATTCTATTTTACACTATCAAGTCATCCACAACTATGATGCTCAGTATCGTTTTTGTTTAATTATTTATTTATCGAATCTCTTTTTCTTTTGTGCTGTTTTGTTTTTCTTCTCTTTTTTCGATTTATTTATTTTTATTGATGGACAGTTAATAGCTGGAATAACACACCACCTTACAATCTTTAATTACAATAGCACCGCCTGTTAACTTCTTTCCCTGTTCGTCCTGTCCAGTCTTTGTTTCCCCCACACATCACTGAGGTGTAGCACTGCCCTCCCTGGCTTATAATAGAGAGTTCTAATAAAGGATGTCTGCTCAGCTTTCAGGGAGGACCGGTGATGGTCACACACATGCACTAAATATATAAAAATATTTGGCTGCAAGACTAAAAAATGCATTGATCTCAAACAATGTTGACACCCTCTCTGTGGTGTTAAACAATGAGAACAAATGCAGACAAAAAAAGAAAAAAAAAAGAAGCGTGGCAGCCATTTTACCCCTATGGCCCCTCTGACCACCACCGAACATTCACACACATTCATACACTAGTGGGAGTGACGCTCGAGGGTGATGTGTCGTTGCCCAAGGACACAACAGACCAACTAGGACAGAGTGGGATTCAAACCACCAACCCTTCAGTTACTGGACGACCCGCTCTACCAACTGAGCCATGGTCGCCCCTCTGGTGATATTTGCAGTGAGTGGAGGTCGTCTCCTACCTGTGCAGCCTCCTCTGAGTTTAAGCAGGGTTTCATTTAATGCCCCTTTACAATTTAGAGACAAATACTCCACAGAGATGGTGTCGACAATAGCAGGGGTAAAGGTGACCACGACCCGAACGGACGCACCAGGGGTCAGCTCACCCCTGGTGATGTCACAGCAGAACTCTGACCCCAACGAGGGTACTCCACCAGGTGATGGTGAAAGAGAAAATGAAGCAGTTACCTAAGACGAAACAGGAACAATGAGTATGAACCCCAGCTGACAGCACACTGGGACATTTATGGGTATGTGTGTGTGTGTGTGTGTGTGTGTGTGTGTGTATATATATATATATATATATATATATATATATATATATATATATATATATATATATATGTGACCCCCCACCAGTAAACCAGGCATAAGTGTGTGTAAATCCAAACAGAGTTATGTGTGTATCTTGGTAGAGTGGAAACTAAGGTTTAAGATGGTGAAAAAATGATGTTTCTATCACAAGTAGAACCAAAGTTATGGTCATTTTAATATCCACATTTGGACATATTTTACAATTTGCATATTTTTAGATATTGTCCGTTAAAGTTTTGGACTGTTTTGGGGTAGGAAGTCCTTAGCAACGCATAATAATTTGTATCCGATTGACACAAATTGTTGACAGATGTTAAAGGACACTCTGATGGACATGTCACAGAAGTTTTATATATTATAATAATAGGACAGAAGTGTGACGTATTATAATCACTTGGCTTACACCATTGGACAGAACATTCAATATAAGCTTTTACCTCGTACCAAACACTTGGGTGTTTACCCACGGAACGGAGATCGTTTTGTTCGGCGAAAAGAGGTGGAAGTCGTCTTTGTCTTTGCTCAGCAATACCTGAACTTTTGTCACCGCTTAAATAATTGACTCAATAAACACCTTTATTGATTGGATTTCAATGTAATGACCACAGGAAGTGAACATAGAGGTGTTAAGGTACCGTTTTTTGATAAGGTGTAAACACTAATAACAAATCACCTTCCAGCCTAAATTTGGCTGTAGCTCTGAACGGCTCAGCGCCACTTATGCCTAGTTTCGTGGTGGCGGGTCACATATATATACATATATATATATATATTTATATATATATATATATTTATATAGTATATTGTAAACTGTATGTGTGTGCAGTACTCACAGGGGAAGGGTTAAAGATGTCAAAGTGTTTATGTAAAGTCTGTCCAATGGCCACAGAACCAAAATCCAACACCGGATCAGCCAGCTCATTTTTCCCATTCTTATTTGTGGTTTTTAGCTGAAGACATGGGTACTTAGCTGCAAAGAATGACAATAAAAGAAGAATCTTTATTTTGTCAATATGTTCAGTGTGAGGGACCAAACCAAGGATGAGGAGACACAGACAAATTAATATAAGGATTGGGTTTATTTTCCCCCTAAAATTATGCTAAATGAAACAGAAACAAATGCTGGGCCTAAAAATAGACTCTAACAGAAAAGAACCATAAGGGTTCATATATATACTATCTGATCAGAACAAATAGACACATGAGGGGAATACTAACAGAAAGTACTAAAAAAAACTGAAATATTCTAAATTAACATAAAAACCCAAAAGATAAATATATGAATAATTCAGACACAATTCTTAATTAATCAACCTAAACCCCTTCAAATCCCCCCTAAAGTGGCAGCACCTGAGCTGACCCAATTAAGCTGCTCCTCCTCCTGTATATGAAGGCTGTTGTGTGGGCGGGGCTTCTGTCCTCAGCCAGACAGCAGCAGAAGATATCAAATTCAGATACCACAACACCTTTAACCATCATTACACCATGCACTGTATCATAATACTCATCCAGATATATAGAAAACTTTAGAATGAACAGGTGCAAGAAGAAGGTTAGTTCAGAGTACACCCCTGTCACTGGCTATGGGGACTAGGGATGTTAACTGATGACTGGTTGACTGATGGTTGACCAATGGTTGACTGATGGTTGACCAATGGTTGACTGATGGTTGACCAATGGTTGACTGATGGTTGACTGATGGTTGACCAATGGTTGACCGATGGTTGACCGATGGTTGACTGATGGTTGACCGATGGTTGACTGATGGTTGACTGATGGTTGACCAATGGTTGACTGATGGTTGACCAATGGTTGACCGATGGTTGACTGATGGTTGACCAATGGTTGACTGATGGTTGACCGATGGTTGACCGATGGTTGACTGATGGTTGACCAATGGTTGACTGATGGTTGACCAATGGTTGACCAATGGTTGACTGATGGTTGACCAATGGTTGACCAATGGTTGACCGCATCAGTGTTATCCAGTCAATATGTTGTGTTAAAAAACCATGGGGCATCAGTCATTCCACTGCACAGACTCTTTTTCAGTGTAGGTTATGAAGAGGAAGCTTTGTGATGTGTCCATTGAATATCTTTATGAACCATTAATAACACAAGACGGTTTATTTATTAATAGTAAAAGCAGAGCTGGTGCACAGCTCAGTTAATCTGTGGTACGAACATTTCGCGATAGTCTGAATGTTTGATCCAATCATAAAGGGACAGGAAGTTGACACCATGAAAACCAGAAGTGTGGGAACAATCAACAATAGAGATGTGACGTGTTCACTCTGGGATAAACACTGACCCATCATCGTCCCACATTCCTGGTTTTTCCTGACCCGACAAGCGAGCGAAATCCAGATGGCCCGTCTCCCTCAGGGGCAGATGACCAGTTGCGCTCCCCCTCTGGCTCCCCCCTTCTGACTCTCCCCCCTTCTGACTCTCCCCCTCTGACTCTCCCCCTCTAACTCTCCCTCCCTCAACTCCCCCCTCTAACTCTCCCCCTCTGGCTCCCCTCTTCTAACTCTCCCTCCCTCAACTCTCCCTCTCTAACTCCCCCCTCTGACTCTCCCCCTCTAACTCCCCCCTCTAACTCTCCCTCCCTCAACTCTGCCCCTCTGACTCTCCCCCTCTAACCCCCCCCTTCTAACTCTCCCTCCCTCAACTCTCCCTCTCTAACTCCCCCCTCTGACTCTCCCCCTCTAACTCTCCCTCCCTCAACTCTGCCCCTCTGACTCTCCCCCTCTAACCCCCCCCTCTAACTCTCCCTCCCTCAACTCTCTCCCTCTGACTCCCCCCTCTAACTCTCCCTCCCTCAACTCTCCCCCTCTAACTCCCCCCTCTAACTCTCCCTCCCTCAACTCCCCCCTCTAACTCTCCCCCTCTGACTCCCCCCTCTAACTCTCCCTCCCTCAACTCTCCCCCTCTAACTCCCCCCTTTAACTCTCCCCCTCTAACTCTCCCTCCCTCAACCCTCCCCCTCTGACTCTCCCCCTCTAACTCTCCCTCCCTCAACTCCCCCCTCTAACTCTCCCCCTCTGACTCTCCCCTCTGACTCTCCCCTCTAACTCTCCCTCTCTCAACTCTCCCCCTCAAACTCCCCCCTCTGACTCTCCCTCTCTCAACTCTCCCCCTCTAACCCCCCCCCTAACCCTAACCCTCCCTCAACTCTCCCTCTCTAACTCTCCCCTCTAACTCTCCCTCCCTCAACTCCCCCCTCTGACTCTCCCCCTCTGACTCCCCCTCTAACTCTCCTCTCTAACTCTCCCCCTCTAACTCCCCCCTCTAACTCTCCCTCTCTCATATCTCCCCCTCTAACTCCCCCCTCTAACCCTAACCCTCCCTCAACTCTCCCTCTCTAACTCTCCCTCTCTAACTCTCCCTCTCTAACGCTCCCCTCTAACTCTCCCCTCTAACTCCCCCCTCTGACTCTCCCCCTCTGACTCTCCCCCTCTGACTCTCCCCCTCTAACTCCCTCCCTCAACTCTCCCCCTCTGACTCTCCCCCTCTGACTCTCCCCCTCTAACTCCCTCCCTCAACTCTCCCCCTCTGACTCTCCCCCTCTACCTCCCCCCTCTAACCCTAACCCTCCCTCAACTCTCCCCATCTAACTCTCCCCCTCTAACTCTCCCTCTCTAACTCTCCCCCTCTGACTCTCCCCCTCTGACTCTCCCCCTCTCGCACCAGCCGCTGCAGGAAGGGTCAGCCGGCCGGTACCCTGGTCCCCATGACCGGGGCTCGGCCCAGTTTAGACCTTCTAAGCTGGTCCTTCTTTCTTCTCTTTCTCTCCCTCACACCTGTTTCTGTCATTTTTATAACATATCTTTCATACCAAGTCTGTTCATGACTAGTCACCTGGTGTCCCCTTTCCCCCCTCCCCCCCTGGGGGGAGTGGTGGCTCTCCTGACAGTGTCTGCACGGGAGCCATGGACGACAGGATCTGCAGTTTCTCACCTGTGCCGACCTGTGACCCCGGACCACCGCCCCTGCCTGTCTGGACCAGCCCCCCCCCCTGCCCGTCCATGGGAGTGGATCTGTCCTTCAATGTGGTTCTACTCAAGATTTCTTCTTTTTCCCACTGGGTTTTGAAGTTTTTTCTTGCCGAGAAGGAGGGTCTAAGGACAGGGGGAGGGTCTAAGGACAGGGGGAGGGTCTAAGGACAGGGGGAGGGTCTAAGGACAGGGGATGCCTGGGACTTTTCATGTATTTCTGTAGTTGATTGTGTTTTTGTAAAGCCCTCTGAGACGACTTTGTTGTGATTTAGGGCTTTATAAATAAAATTGAATTGAATTGAATTGAATTGAATTGAATTGAATTGAATTGAATTGAATTGAATTGAATTGAATTGAATTGAATAGACCGGATGAGGGAGATGCTCCCGGGGGACCTGGATCTGGTGGGTGGGTTTTGGATCGCTGCACTTAAATGGCTTTGTGCATGTGCGCGCGCGCCAACAAAGCAAGTGTTTTCTTTACTCGGTGACCG
Organism: Siphamia tubifer; assembly: GCA_020466265.1. Lineage (NCBI taxonomy): Eukaryota > Metazoa > Chordata > Actinopteri > Kurtiformes > Apogonidae > Siphamia > Siphamia tubifer. The sequence goes on from CM035803.1 coordinate 49,468,357, forward strand.
ACTAATGGCCGGTTAATGAGGCTCGGTGGTCGGTCGAGATGTTTTATAATTTTTGGCCATCCCTAATGGGGACACACAGTAGATGTGTGGTGTCCCACCAGCTCAGACTCACCACTGCACTCTGGATGAAAGTGTACAATTGCTAAAACCCTAACGGATAAATTCACTTTGTATATTTTCAACATGCTTTCTTTTCATAATAGTGGTTACTGCACAAGGTCATCAGGAAAAATACTTCTATATGTTCCACAAACAAGAACAGAACTCGGTAAAACTGAACTTCATCTACACTGAGGATTTGGAAAGAACTTCAAACTACTTTAAATCTTGAAATTCTCACAACCATAACTTTTTTTTAAAGGTGTTTTAAGAGCAGCAGCGACTGAGCACTGCAATTACTATTATTATTATTATTATTATTATTATTATTATTATTATTATTTTAAAGTTTAATCTTTGTTTTAATTCCATTTGTTGTTTTAGTTGTCTGTGTAAACATAGGCTGAAATAATTGATGTCTGTTTAGTGGTATTGTTGTGGCTCATCTTGTCAATTATGTTGTCATGAAACTTTTTGGGACGCCTCCTTGGCCAGGACTCCCTGGCAGAAGAGTTACTGTAACTCAATGGGACCATATCCTGATTAAAGAAAAAATAAATAAAATATGGTTAAAGGTAAATTAAGTGCACTAAAAGCTCTGCATTCACCCATTCACACACACGCCCACACCAGAAGGCATGACAACACAAAAGTCGACTTTGTTGAAGGTCACTCTAAATTTAACACAAACAACAGAAAAGACTGAAGCAACACAAACCAAATATGCATTTGGCTTTGTGTGCCAGACATACAGACATTTGAAATTCTTTAACTTTGTAGATTAGTTCAACTGTGTCAGCTGTAACTGTACCTAGTCCCTGCAGGAGGACACTGCAGCAGCTGTGGGACGTGTCCTCTTCACCTCCAAACCTGCAGTAGACTGACTGCTGATAGACCAGCGCCTCCTGTGGTTGGAAGACCACAGTAACAGGAAGCTTCTCACCTGGCTTTAACAAACCATGGTCAGGACTCAGCTGGAAAGGTGCTCTGCCCTCCCACTGGAAGTATGTGTGCAGTTTACTGTTTAAACAACACGCACACACACACACACACACACACACACACACACACACACACACACACACGCATACACACACACACACATACACACACACACACACACACACACGCATACACACACACACACATACACACACACACACGCATACACACACGCATACACACACACACACATACACACACACACACGCATACACACACACACACGCATACACACACACACACACACACACACACGCATACACACACACACACATACACACACACACACGCATACACACACACACACACACACACACACACACACACACACACACACACAGTTTAAACCTCACTAAAACAGTTTAAATGTCACTAAAATACAGTTGAAAACTCACTAAAGTGTTGCTAAAAGTATTAAAAGTCTTTCATTTCTCTCTCTCTCACCAACTGCCTTCTTAAACTTTAAGCTCCGCCCTCTTTAAGCTCCGTGTGTGTGTGTGTGTTTGTGGGACACACACACACACCTTCAACCAACGCAGGCCTCTTATAGAATATAAACTATAACTAAAAGATGATGTTTGGATTTTTGAAATAGTGAAAGTGTCTGGATGTAACATATGAATGAATGGATTTAAAAATGTGTCACTGGCGACACAGTGGTGTTAAAGGTGTTAATAAGTGTCTGCAGTATTTCCATACACACCTTGCATTTGTAAGGATGAATGTAGTATATGAAGAGGACTGGACGGCACAAAGGGGTAACAGCACAGAGTCTGGCAGCTCCAGGACATGACAGGGCACTGTGGCACGAAGGTGCACCTGAAAGCTGCCATATTTAGTCTGAAACTGAAGGACGTCCTCATACTCACACTGACGAGTTAAAGAGAAACAAACAAACTACGATTGAGACACGAGGCCTTCAAACAGTGGAAATACAGGAGTTATTAACGATGCACAATAATAGACAAAAAATAACATTACATTTTGTTTAATCCTGCGACATATAAAAACTACTGAGGAGTAAATAACTGTGGTGACGACACAAACAGGTCAGTGTCCACACTAACCATCCTTCTGTAGTTGAAATAAATAAATAAAATGAATACATAAATAAAAATACATGAATAAATAAAAAAAAGTAATAATTCTACATAACTGATGTTGCTTTTCTTTCTGGCACCAACATTTTAAAATAAATAAATGTAATTAAATAAATACATTTAAAAAATGAAATTAAAAAATAAAGTATATACAAATAAAGAAAAAAACTATGTTTTAATGAAAATAATTACAGGACCTGTCATGTCATTTTATTTATTTCATTTTATTTTATCTTATTCTATTCTGTTTTTATTGCATGCTAGTTAGTTTATCTTGTTTCATTTTGTTATCGTTTACACGGAAAATTTGACTGACATGCAAATGCTCAGTGAAATGACAATAAAGACATCTTGAATCTTGAATGTGACTATTACACACACGTCCATTCTGATATTGATGCTTGAACAGTATATTATGCAGCTCTATAGTTATATTTATATGTAACAGTTTTTCTTACCCTCTTGAGTGGTCTAAAGGTGACTGGGATTAAAAAAGAAGTTCCTGGGCTCAGAACTATTTTCTGATGGTGGTGTTCTTTCATTATGGTAAAAAACTTTGACACTGGAGGTCTGTGTGGGAACAATATAGTATGTTAGCATGTAGATGTAAATGTGTGTATCTTATGAGTAAAATAAAAACTCTTAACAACCTGAACTGTAGCTTCTGTAACTTGGTATGAACGTTCTTTAACACTAATGTCTTGGTGAACTCTTTTCCCACGTCCCAGTTGTCCCACACCAACTCTGACAGCATCTCCAGCCCGAGGCTGTAGCTTAGTTGGCTAACAGTTTGGTGTTCTACCACCTGTCTGTGAAGACTTCCTCGAAGCTACCCAGTCAGACAAAGCAGAATATGAGAGATTAAAAGAAAACATGCTTAGATTAGAAGTTAACTACAGGACACAACAAAAACATAATTAATTTAGTTGTTTTAGTAAAGTTAAAATGACAAAAATATCAACATAAGGTATTTGTTGTTATTCCTTCATTTGAAAGAAGGTTGATGAAACTGGAAAAAAGGCATTTTATATATATATATATATATATATATATATATATATATATATATATATATATATATATATATATATATGCGGCACGGTGGTGCAGTGGTTAGCACGGCGGTGCAGTGGTTAGCACGGCGGTGCAGTGGTTAGCACGGCGGTGCAGTGGTTAGCACGGCGGTGCAGTGGTTAGCACGGCGGTGCAGTGGTTAGCACGGCGGTGCAGTGGTTAGCACGGCGGTGCAGTGGTTAGCACGGCGGTGCAGTGGTTAGCACGGCGGTGCAGTGGTTAGCACGGCGGTGCAGTGGTTAGCACGGCGGTGCAGTGGTTAGCACGGCGGTGCAGTGGTTAGCACGGCGGTGCAGTGGTTAGCACGGCGGTGCAGTGGTTAGCACTCGTGCCTCACAGCAAGAAGGACCCTGGTTCGAATCCCACACCAGACCTTTCTGTGTGGAGTTTGCATGTCCTCCCCCGTGTCCGCGTGGGTTTTCGTCGGGCACTCCGGTTTCCTCCCACCATCCAAACACATGCACTGATAGGTTAATTGGTTAATCTAAAATTGTCCATAGGTGTGAATGTGAGAGTGATTGTTTGTCTATATATGTTCAGCCCTGAGATGAACTGGCGTCTCATACAGGGTGTACCCCGCCTTCGCCCATTGTAGCTGGATTAGGCCCCCAGTGACCCCCGTGACCCTAGTGAGGATAAAGCGGGTTCTGATAATGAATCTGATAATGAATATATATATATATATATATATATATATACATATACATATACATATATATGCCTTTTTTCAGTATTCTATTCTATGAGCTGAATCTACTTTTTACAAGGGTATATTTTTTTCCACATTAGTAGTTAAACTTCTACTTCAGTACAGAATGTGAATATCTTGTCACCTCCGCCCAGTAAAGATGTTCTTTCTAATTTAGATTCTCATCCACAACAGTCTTGTTTTTTCACTGATCATTTACTTAAGGTAAATTAATTACATACATTCAGGTTCACTGAAATCAAAAATCAATTGTGTCAGAATGGAAGACAAATGTAAAAACAATAATAAGAAGTTAGTGCTGCTGAAAACTTTACTTGGCTTTCCTTTCCATCGGTGGGGGGCTTAAACTGTGCTGGGCCCAAAGGGTCTGGACCCCGAGACTCTGATAACATGACTGGAAAGACAAACAACACACAGCTATTTACAGAGGTGGAAAGTTACTCAATAAAAAGTACTTCATTACTGTACTTAAGTACATTTTTAGGTATCTGTACTTTACTGGAGTATTTATTTTTCTGGAAACTTTTTAATTTTACTCTCTACAGTTCTATATTAATATTTGTACTTTATACTCTTTACATTTATATAAATATTTGTACTTTATACTCTTTACATTTATATAAATATTTGTACTTTATACTCTTTACATTTATATAAATATTTGTACTTTATACTCTTTACATTTATATAAATATTTGTACTTTATACTCTTTACATTTATATAAATATTTGTACTTTATACTCTTTACATTTATATAAATATTTGTACTTTATACTCTTTACATTTATATAAATATTTGTACTTTATACTCTTTATTATTCTCAGAATAGAACAGATGTGACAGTAGAAAAATAAGAGAAACTGGGACTTTCAGTTACATAATTCAGATTTTTCTCTCATCATTTTGCATTTCTTAATCTGAAATGTATTACATTTTTTGTTTTGTTTGTTTTTTACCTTTTTTCTCCTTTAATCTCTCCTTCTGCCCATAGCTATAAAACTGTGTGTGACCTGATCAAACACATTATCAACACACTTTTAAATGTTTTATTTTTAGATACTTTTGAAACATTTCAGGTTTTTCCAGGTTGAATAATTATTAATGTATTCATGGCAAAAAAAAGTTTTACTTTTGTGCAATTGAGAAATTGTACTTTTACTTAAGTAGAGAAGTTGAATCAGTAGTACTTCTACTTTTACCAGAGTATTTTTTTCACACAAGTAGCTGTACTTCTACTTAAGTACAGAATGTGAGTACTTTTAACACCTCTGCTCATTTGTCTATAATACACCCACCTTTAAATATGTACATATATTTTAAAAATATTTGTACACCTTTAACACATATAACCCTGGTTATTTAAAGAGCTAACCCTAACCCAAAACATACTCTTGTAGCTAGCTAGCTAGCAAAAACAACGTTAGCTTCAGTCCTAATAATAAACACACATTAATTAACAAACTATGGTTCCTCCATTAACTACTCACCTGATAGTTTAAATGGGGGGAGGGGCGGAAAACGTTAATTTTATAACATTTCTAGTCTAAAAAACACCACTTTGGGTAGTCGTATGAGGAAGAGTGTGGTCCCGTACGTTTCCATGGCAACGCATATACACTTGCGTTGCCTTAGTGATGACGGAGGCTGAAAGGAGACGCGTTTCAAAACGTGAACTCATACTCCTCTTTTAAGGGTAACCTTAAAATAGCCCAAAACAACACAAATTGCGAATATTAATATTTTATTGTATTTTTTCAGAGGTGTTAAAAGTACTCACATTCTGTACTTAAGTAGAAGTACAGCTACTGGTGTGAAAAATACTCTGGTAAAAGTAGAAGTACTGATTCAAAATAAGTAAAAAAAAAAAAAAAAGTACAACTTCTCAATTCATATAAAGTGAAGAGTAAAACTGCTTTTTATTTGCTATGGATGAAATAATACTTATTTAAGCAGGAAAAATATTCAATTCAATTTTAGTTATAAAGCCCCAAATCACAACAAAGAAATAAAGCCTTTAAATCTGAGTTAGTGTGTTTTATTAGGTATGGACAGTATGGAAGATTAGGACACATTCAAAAGTCATAAATAGGAGATTAAAAAAGCATAATTATGAGATAAAATAAATCTAAATCGTGCCACAAAAGTGAAAATTATGAGGTCAAAAAGTTAAAATTGTGAAGAAAAAATTATAATTATGTGATAAGAAATTGATAACTGTGAGATAAAAAGTTAAATTATGATATGATGTAGTTGGTCACAATTTCTCTTTTAATACATACTGTCACATTTGTCTAGTTCGAAAAAGTAATGAGTCTATTCTGAGAATGTAAAGAGTATAAAGTACATATATTTATATAAATGTAAAGAGTATAAAGTACAAATATTTATATAAAGTACATATATTTATATAAATGTAAAGAGTATAAAGTACAAATATTTATATAAATGTAAAGAGTATAAAGTACAAATATTTATATAAATGTAAAGAGTATAAAGTACAAATATTTATATAAATGTAAAGAGTATAAAGTACAAATATTTATATAAATGTAAAGAGTATAAAGTACATATATTTATATAAATGTAAAGAGTATAAAGTACATATATTTATATAAATGTAAAGAGTATAAAGTACAAATATTTATATAAAGTACATATATTTATATAAATGTAAAGAGTATAAAGTACAAATATTTATATAAATGTAAAGAGTATAAAGTACAAATATTTATATAAATGTAAAGAGTATAAAGTACAAATATTTATATAAATGTAAAGAGTATAAAGTAGAGAGGGAGTAAAAGTAAAATGTTGCCCGAAAAATAAATACTCTAGTAAAGTACAGCTTCCTAAAAAATGTATTTAAGTACAGTAAAGGTCGTACTTGTACTTAGTTACTTCCACCTCTGATTTTATTTGGTATTTTATTCAGATTTTATTCTGCATTTTATCTTTGATATATTCGGTATTGTATGTGTTTTTTGTTTTATGTTAAAGTTGTTCAGTGTTGTGCGTCCATTAATTCTTGTTTGTGATTCTTTGTCATTTAATTTTATCACAGGGGGAACTGATAATTCAAATGAGCCTTTAGACTCTAATTGGGTGCATTTACATAAATGTTCATTAATGTACATTGTCCCTCTGTACCAAATAAAATAAAATAAAAAATGAAATAAAATGTTTGAATTCTTATATAAAATTAAAATGAGTATATATTAATTCCAGTATTCTGTTTCTGAGACACTCATAACTGTATAAGCTTTATTTCCAAAGTATTACTTTCTACAAAAAAAGAACCATTGTAGCAACAAAAGTAAAATATATTATAGTCTATGATGTTAAATTATATTGATAACAACACACAATGTGAAAATAGTTTAAACAGTACAAGAAAAATGTCATATTCATTTTCAAATAACACATGTGCAGTCATTTTTTAAATCTGTGCATATAGTTTTTACATGCAATATAAAACAAACAGCTCAATGGAATATATAATAAAAGAATATAACAACAAAATGAATAGACATAATTGTCTTGGTCCAGTTCTTCACAGTCTAAGAGCTTCGTTACAATGATCATTTATGTGGTTCTGCATCAGTGTTCCAAAGGACTTTCCATTAAAAAATACATAAAAAATGTGGTTGAAAAATGGTTGCATTATAACGACAGTTATTTAACCTCCTAAGTCCTGAACTCTTGCATGGCAGACATTTTTTTATTTCTCTTGGCTATTTGGGCTGTTTGGGGTTTTTGTTTTTTGTTTTTTTATATCGTTTATTTCGAGACACATGAAATAATAATAAAAAAAATAAAATAAAAAAAAGCAAAAATAAAAATAGTTTGGTGAGATTAAAAACAAAGAATTATCAGGAGTGCCCATCTGAAAAAAATACTCGCTATAATATATAATATAGCTAGTATTATACCGTATTTTCTGGACTATAAGCCACTATTTTTTTTCATATGTTTTGAACCGTGAGGTTTATACAAAGGTGCAGATATTCTGTGGATATTTCTTCCACCACTAGGGGCGCTCTAACCTGAATTAGATTCAAAATTATTAAGAACATTCAATGCAAACAATAATACCTACTTTTTCTTTAACAGGTAGAACTAGCCTAGGATCTAGTCTGTCCCCAGTGGCCGCAAATGGTATTTGCTACGGGGAGACAGACTAGACAGCCTAGGATCTGAAAATCCCAACTGGGTCGGACCAATCAAATCGCGAGGGGCGGGATTGGAGCCCGCCCTGCTTCATGACGACACAAATACGACACGTAATGTTGTAGTCGCAGAGACGTAGCAGCTAGCACACCAAAGAGAAGAAGAAGGCGTAGCTGCTAGCTAGCACACATTGCCATAACACCAGTTGCTAGCTGCTAGACAACATGGCTCATCACCAGGAACAACCATTGGAGCTGGCTTTGGCAGCAACGCTAGGTGATTTAAAAACGCCGACTAGCTAGCTAAGCTGCTGCACTCGTTTTGAGACTACATTCTGGTGTGTTCTTCCGGTGACGCTGTCTACGAAATCCATGTTCATCGCTCTGATTGGTTGGCTCTGACTGGTTACCCATCCAATAGCGTGGCGTTGTGTAAAGAGAAAACTTGACAGACAGCGGTTATCCCGCCCACAAATTCGCCTAGACTTTCTAGACTGCCCCCGTAGCAAATGCAGTTTGCGGCCACTGGGGACAGTCTAGATCCTAGGCTAAGGTAGAACAGGGATGACAAATTATCAAGAGTTAATTATTTTTTAAATCCACAGCCCTTGGATCATCATCATCATCATCATCATCAGACAGATGTGACGAAGGTTCTGAGGTTCAACTGTGAGAAAGAGTTTAAGTGAAGATAATTAAAGTGATTTGAAACACTGGAAAAATGAAGATAAAGTAAATATTGGTTATTTTTCTGTTCAGTTTTAATCAGTAAACTTTCTGTCGTGTTAAGCGTCACTGTGTTCAGGTACAAACGTGTAAGTACATTTAGTTAAATCCTTCTGTACATGCAGTAAATATGTGATTTTTAAACATGTCTGTAGTTTGTATATTGTGTTTTTATTATAGTTTTAAACATGGCTCATAGTTTTATGACATCATGTGGGGTCAGTATGTGCTCGTACGTGGACACCAGGCCATTGTAGAACAAAATGTAGTTTTGTGCTCTATGCCAGTGGTTCTCAAATTGGGGTACCCATACCCCTGGGGGTACGTGGAGGTACTGCAGGGGGCATATAAAGCTTTTAAAATTCTTTTAAAAAATCAGTAGCTTCATCCTAATAATACGTCCTCGGAAAAAATATTTTGTAAAAAACTTTTGTGTTGATGCACTGAATTTTATATTCAGTATTGCCCCCCCCCCAACACACACACACAAGTTAGTTTGACCCACTGAATCAGCACACTCATCAACGACCTGTTGTCACCGTAACAACGCTGTAACTATGGAGACAAGACTAATGCGCAGCAGCAGCTGAAAGTACTGATAAACAAGTGAGAAAAAGCAAAAACCAGAGAGAACAGAAAAGACATGGATGGGTATGTTTTAATGACATTTACGTCAGCAGGCTCTGAACCACTCCAGGCGCTGAACCCCCCCAGGCTCTGAACACCCCCAGGCTCTGAACCACTCCAGGCTCTGACCCCCCCCCAGGCTCTGAACCCCCCCCAGGCTCTGTATTTTCAATATTGTTCCATATGAATGTATTTGTCAGGTTCACTGATATAAACTGTTTGGATTTAAAATGATAGATTATGAGATAAAAACTGATATAAGTTTGGATTTAATAAATCAGGCATTGATTTTCCATCCCTGTATCATGTGACGCCCACACATGTGGACTCCAGGTCGTAGGAGGTAAACGTGAAGAAAAGCCTAAAACTTTTCCTTTTCTGTGTCTCAGGACGTTAATTGGAACCTAAACTAAAATGAGTTTCACAGCTTTGACTGTGAAATTTTTACACTTTTACACAAATTCATCCCAGGGCCGGAATGGAACTGTTTTTAGGGGGCCACATTTGGCCCCCCAGGCCACAGGTTTGACACCCCTGCTCAATAAAAGATTCTTTCTTAATTTTTTCTTATAATCATTGGACTGTTTATTGGTCTGTAACAGAGAGCGAAGCACTAACTATAATGTAACACTGAAACTGTCTCCAGGTTATTTTCCATCTGTTCACATATTCATTTCATCATCTGAACCCATTTTATCCTCACTAGGGTCATGGGGGGTCATTGGGGTATAATCTAGCTACAATGCACTAAACAAAGTAAAATATTGAATCAACTTAAAACATTTTCTTCAATAGGTCACACATGAAAACATCTAGTTGAGTGAATCAAATTAAATTAAATTAAAATAACCCTAACCCTATGGAATTCACTTTGGTTCATTTAACTACATTATTTTATGTGGGTCCATAAAAAGTCCAAATTATGAGATAAAAAGTCAAAATTGAATTGAATTTAAGTTTGATCAGATGTTTGGACTAGAAATGAGAAAACAATACCTGGTCAGTAGAGCTGCACGATATTAGAAAAAAAATGACATTGTGATTTAATTTTTTTAAACCCTGCAATATATATATATATATATATATATATATATATATATATATATATATATATATATATATATATATATATATATATATATAAATATATGAAAAAAGTCCTCAGTAGTAAATAACAGCTAACGGTCAAACAACTGAATGTACGTTTGACTGTCATCCTTCTGTAGCTGAAATTATAAAACAAGATTATCATTAAAAATAAATCAAAAAGAAAATTAAATAAAAATAAATACATTCACTGCCATTGATGTGTTTTGGCATCAATTCAATTCATACACTTTATTTTGATGGGTACCATACTTATGTCTTTTATTATAATATAATATTATATAATAGTAGACTATAATATCATATAGTATATAGTCTAAAATGTATACATGTGTCTGTCCATCATTAAAGCAGTGGTTCAGTCACAGCAGTTTTTTAACTTTAAATCATTTAACATTAAATGGATCAAAATGATTGAAAGTTTATTGATAAAATCCCAGTAAAATGTCTCCTGAACACTTCTAACTATGAGTGTTTGTTAAATTCCTAGCGTAACTTCTTCAAATCATGTCTTTTTAGGAAGAACAACAACTGACTCTGACAGTAATTAAGTCTAAAACTAAGACAAATCGACTCCAAACACGACTTTCCTTGGCGCTGGCGTTAGGTATTTCCCCGTCATGTTTGGTACCGTTGGAAAGATGGGGATTCCCTCTAGACAACCCTTAAATAAAAATCTACAGAATTATAGATTTGAACCAATGGGAGGCCTCAGAACAAAGCCTTCTGCACTAAACTAAAGCCCTTGTTGCTATGGCGATGTTGAAAAACAACCTCTGATTGGTTGAATTAGTGTCACACAAACATTTATAATAAACTTTAAGATAAATATAACCCTTTGACCCCTGATGCATCAGCGATGACTCGTCCTGGAAGGATGGTTTAGTTTCAATATTCAGAAAAAAAAAGACTTTTTTTTACTGTTCATAAACAGTAAAAACAGGTGTTAAAAAGAAACTGATTTGGAAAAAATAAAAAAATAAACTAAAACTACTGGAACCAAATTACAATTTATTAATTATTTATACTTCATTTTAGTTCATTTTCTTCCTTATTTTGTTTTATATATTTCTACATTTAATATTGTATTTTATTATTTTTCTTGACTGTTATGATGTTTGTGTCTTATTTTGTTCATGTTACTTCTTATTTTGTTGGTTTATTAAACATTTTTGTCTGTTAATTTGTTCCTTATTTTATTAATTTTGACTAGAACTGACAAAGTCTCAGGAGTTAAAGAGTTAAAAATAAAATCTTAATGCCTGAAATTTTACCCAAGTGACTGGTTTTTTGTGGGTCACATATGATATAATATTCAATATTCTTTTCCCATTCACTTGGTAGTTAATGAGTTAATTAAAAAGAATAAAAAATAATAGATATAAATAAATAAATAGTCAAAAAATTATTAAATAATTACATTTTTAAAAAGTTTATATATATATATATAGCAGAGTCCTGCACGGGTTCAGGTACCCATGGGTGACCCGTGGGTGAACCACAGATTTTCGCGAAACGGGTGAAAAATGTTGTGCTGTGTCGGATACGGGTTCGGTTCGGGTCGGACGTGGGTGATCGTGGGTCTAATTTGCGGTTCATAGGTTAAAAACTGTTCTTTAGTTTAGACTTGTATAGCTGTGTGTGTGTGTGAGAGTGTGTGTGTGTGTGTGTGTGTGTGTGTGTGTGTGTGTGTGTGTGTGTGTGTGAGCTCACGTATAAAAATAGTTTTTGAATTTATTATTTGTCTGCTCCTGTTTAATAACATTTTTATTTGGCTCTGCCTTGGCTATGTCACTGTTCACTATATTGGTGGTAATACATTTTGTATTTAAACTGACATTTTCTTCCGGGTTCGGGTCGGATATCGGGTTCATTTATAGCGGGTCGGTTTGGGTGCGGATTTGTGATTTTTTTTTCGTCGGAAAACGGGTCGGATACGGGTTTGAACATGACGGGTACGGGCGGTTGCGGTTTGTCCAAATAAGAACGGTGCAGGACTCTGGTATATAGTACACTTAACACACAGGGTTATATGCATAACTCACCTTCATGTGTCCTGTTCTGTATCATATTGTAAATAAATAAAAATAAAATAAAAATACTAGAAAAGCACTCAGAGAGCACAGACCTCCACCAAGGTAGACCCCCCCCCCAGATCATCACCAAAATCTAATCATTTCCAGATCTCCCCATTACCAATCGACCCTGAAAAACAAAACAAACAAATAAACGCTGGTAAAATCATGACGTTCTTGGCGAAGGTAATAATTGCAGGACGTGCGATGATGTGACTGTTGCGAACACGTACATGTGGATGTCGATGCTCACACCGTATCTTGTGCAGCTCTACTGGTCAGATTGAAATATTGGCAGCGTGTTGTTCAATAACTTCTCCAGAATAATCACCATTAAACCTTGGGAACTAAATGGAACTAGAGGAAAACCCCGCTTGTTGTCCTTGTGTCTCCGTCCTCCAGATCTTCGTCAGAGTAGGAGCCGTACATGACCGTCGCCGCCACCGCTGCGCGCCTCGTGAAGCCCGCCGGACTCGGCCTGAGCACGTCCACGAGGTGGTCTTTGTCATCTTCGTCTTCTACGTCCTCTTCATCCTCCAGGCTGGAGTCGTGACAGTCCCCCTGATGTTTGACGCTCATGTCCGTTCGCCCAGTGTCCGTCAGCGGCGAGCCGGCGCCAGCTTGGTCCTTCAGTTTACGACTTCGCTTCCACTTCATACGTCTGTTCTGGAACCAGATCTTAACCTGGTGAGAAACAACCAAGACCAGGACAGTTGAAAACACAGCTGTTAAACCCACTGGAGTTCAGGGGACAGTCCCTGGGGTAGCCCCAGCAGGGCCGGTCTAGTTATGCTCAGTGGAACTTTTGGTTAGCCTAGCTTAGCATAGCTTAGCTATCCCCATTCATTTCATGTATGGGTCTAGTGGCGCTTCATAGGCAGTAGACGATGACATTTGTCGGGAATTGTCAAAATTGTATTAATCTCGTAATAGGGAGGGAACAGGAATGAAAATCAACGGGAGCGGGAACAACATTAATAGATGATGATTTTCAGTCGTGTTAAATAACCAAAAGGACCTGTAACATTAAAAGTAGCGCTGCACCAATCGATTAGGTAGCGAGAAGCAACTGAGAAAAGAGATCCTTTGGTTTATGCAGTGTATAGATATTTTTTAAAAACAAGATCAGACTACATGCTAATATCTCATCATGTCGCACTTATGGACCGTCGTTCGACCAATGATTCAGACAAAACTATTTTTTGCCGCTAGAGGTGGGCTAGTTTACTAGGCTAGTTTACTAGGCTAGTTTACTAGGCTAGCCCTATGTCCATGTACAGTGAATATGAAAGAAATACCTTTTAATTTGACATACATAACATAATTTACCTTTTAACATTGTGTGAGTTTCTGTGAGCATGAGAGACGTAGCCACCTCAAAGATTTTTATTTCGCTTAATTCAAGATCTGTTTTTTTTTGCTTATTTCAATATTTTGGAATTATTGTTTGTTTTTTTTTTATTCAAGATTTCCAACCATTTACTTGATTTATTCAATCTTTTATCATCGTAAAAACACATTTTTGGCGATTGTGACTTTGACCTTTGACCTACATCCACCAAAATTTACTTATGACTGGTTTACTGGTGGTGGGTCATATTTATTTAATGATTGAACTTTTTACAGTGTGGGAGGTTCTTGTGTTCACCTGAGTTTCTGTGAGCATGAGTGACGTGGCCACCTCGAAGCGTTTGGGTCTGGACAGGTACTTATTCAGCTTGAACTGCTTTTCTAATTCGAGCAGCTGCTGACTTGTGAACGCCGTCCTGGGCCTCCGACACTTCCCCAATAATCCTGCCTGAGTCTGGACTGGAAGGAAAGAAAAGAGAAGAGATGCTTTATTATCATTACAATCCATTTACAGACACATTTACTGTTTTATTAGGACTTTGACGACAATAAAATCTGTGTTTATGTGATGAATCCTTGTAGATAATAGTATATAGTAGTAACAGTACTGCAGAGGTGGGAACTAACTAAGTAGAAGTACTTTGTTACTCTACTTAAGTAGATTTTTTAGGTATTTGTACTTTATTTGAGTAGCCTATTTATTTTTTATTTATTTTATGCACACACATTTTTGTGGGGTTTTTGTATTTTAGAAGACTTTTTAATACAGTTAGATTGTTTTAATCACTTTTTTGTGTTAGTTTAATTTTATTATGTACATGCTATGTACTTTGTAATCGCATTTGTTGTGTTTATTAGTGTATTTTTTGTGTATTTTGTGAAAACCTTGAGTACACTGCCCAGCCAATATAAAGTGTTTTAATGATGATTAATCCAAATTAATCCAAAGCAACGCTGCGATTAATCTGATTAAACATGCTAATCATTTGACAGCCCTGAAAATAAATACATATTTTAGTCATTTTGAACCAATTGTTTCCGCCTCAGTGTTTTTATTGTCTAGATGCCATGTCCCCACCTGTCTGTCTGTTTTTCTAACCACTGTGTTTGTTCACATTTATAGTCATGGTGTAAAGAGGTGGTGAGAAGATATTGTCTTGGACAGGTAATAAAACACCACGCAGCTCCATTACTTTAATGAAAAACACTATAAAAGGTTATCAATGGGGCTGTTTCAGGTGTTACTCAACCATAAACGCTGAGCAGAGTTTTATGATATAAACTGTCCTTAAGCATCATCACAGTCTGAACAAAACATCTGGAATACAGCCGCACTGTTTAAACATCCACATGTATGTTTGTAATAGTCACATCGCAGGTCCTGCAATAGTTTTTATTTTAGTTTTTAATCATTTTTATATTTATTTGTATATATTTAATTAGAAAAAAGTATATAATTTATTTTTTAAGTTAATTTGATGTTTTATTTTTTATTAATTAAAAAATAATGATTCATAAAATAAACTCCTATGTATAAATAAACAGATAGACAAAGATAAGTAGATAAAAAAATAGTGTTACAGCCACTAACATCTGCCATAATAAGATATGACATATATATATATATATATATATATATATATATATATATATATATATATATATATATATATATATATATATATATATATATATATATATATATATATGCGTGTGTGTGTGTGTGTGTATTTTTTTTGCCCCTTCTTTAACATGAAGTGATACTGTGGTGCAAAATATAATTTATTTGTAAAATTACAAAATGTTTGGGAACACTAATGATGATTAATTATTAAAAAATAAATAGTCAATTGAGATTAACTCAATTAATTGTGACAGCCCTAATATATAACGCTAACACTAACACATTAAACTAGATCAGTGGTAGAGTTCAGACCTCAGTGAAGCAACACCAGTCTGTGCTAACGCTAACGCTAACACATTAAATCTGCCAAGGTTTGGATCTGGATGTTCAGAACTTATTAATAAACTAGTGTTCTGTGTTCACTAACTATTTATTTTATGGATCATTAACAATCCCTTAGAGGGTTTAAAAACATTCCCAGAAATCCTGGCTCCTGTTTTTCACATATGTCCATTTCAATATTCGACCACGTATGACGTCACTCTGACGTTATGTGACGTCGCACAACGACCAAATGTCACATGTTAGATCTAATGTTAAATATGAAGCACAAGATATTGTCTGATTTAACTAAATATGTCAATAACCTGCTTTAAGGTAAAGGTCATACATTTACCAAATATACCATTGGTGCCACGTCATGTGACGTCTTTACGTGACGTCATGTGACGTCTTTACGTGACGTCATGTGACGTCTTTACGTGACGTCATGTGACGTCTTTACGTGACGTCATGGAGCCTATGGGTGTTATCTCATCTGAGGTCAGAAGGTCAGATGAAGTGAAGGAAAAAAACAGCTGATACTAACTGGTCTGGATTCTGAGATATGACCACTGATGTGTTTGAACTGTTGACCTTCACTGGCACCTTGACCTTTGACCTTTAGAGATCAACATTTAATGTTGTTTTCTGTGACACATTATCAATCATCTCCAAAAGTTTCATCCAAATTGGTCCATACATTATTGAGTTATCTTACTGACAAACAAACAAACCAAAAACATGAGGTAAAACATCATGATATTAATTATTACAGATTATTACTGTCAACCAATAACAGAATTACACTTTTTTTTTTTATTAACCCTCAAAAAGCAGTTACATCTTGTGAAATAATTACAGGAAGTTACTGTTCTATTGTTCAATCATTTCCTGTAACTTCTACCTATAGAATATTCCAGTCGTTCCACACACGTTTTTACCAGTAAAGTGCTTTACATTTGAGAGAACCTTTATTTTCTGACAGTGTTATAAAATGAATATTAAATCCGTTCACTGGTCAACATTTATGAACTCACACTGACTTCTTCTATTTTAATTGGTTCAATTCACGTACATATATTTTCTTCTGGCAGATGTGGTCCCATAAAAGCATGAAATGAAATTATTAGTAAGTAGTAGTAATAAGTTATTGTATTAGGTACAAGTGGAAGTAATGGTACAAGTACTTCCTTCAATTTTTAGGTATATGTACTATACTTAAGTATTTATTTTTCTGGAAACTTTTTACTTTTACTCCCTACAGTTTTATATAAATATACTATATGTACTTTATACTCTTTACATGTATATAAATATTTGTACTTTATACTCTTTACATTTATATAAATATTTGTACTTTATACTCTTTACATTTATATAAATATTTGTACTTTATACTCTTTACATTTATATAAATATTTGTACTTTATACTCTTTACATTTATATAAATATATGTACTTTATACTCTTTACATGTATATAAATATTTGTACTTTATACTCTTTACATTTATATAAATATATGTACTTTATACTCCTTACATTTATATAAATATATGTACTTTATACTCTTTACATGTATATAAATATTTGTACTTTATACTCTTTACATTTATATAAATATTTGTACTTTATACTCTTTACATTTATATAAATATATGTACTTTATACTCTTTACATTTATATAAATATATGTACTTTATACTCTTTACATTTATATAAATATATGTACTTTATACTCTACATTTTCAGAATATACTCATTACTTTTTCAAAGTAAACAAATGTGACAGTAGAAAAAGTGGTAAATCAGAAATTGTGACTATATTAAAATTTTATCTTCACTTAATGTGTCTTATAGTCCAGTGTGTCTTATAGTCCGGTGTGTCTTATAGTCCAGTGTGTCTTATAGTCCAGTGTGTCTTATAGTCCGGTGTGTCTTATAGTCCAGTGTGTCTTATAGTCCGGTGTGTCTTATAGTCCAGTGTGTCTTATAGTCCGGTGTGTCTTATAGTCCAGTGTGTCTTATAGTCCGGTGTGTCTTATAGTCCAGTGTGTCTTATAGTCCAGTGTGTCTTATAGTCCAGTGTGTCTTATAGTCCAGTGTGTCTTATAGTCCGGTGTGTCTTATAGTCCAGTGTGTCTTATAGTCCGGTGTGTCTTATAGTCCAGTGTGTCTTATAGTCCGGTGTGTCTTATAGTCCAGTGTGTCTTATAGTCCGGTGTGTCTTATAGTCCAGTGTGTCTTATAGTCCGGTGTGTCTTATAATGTGGGAAATACAGTAGCCTACTTATTTTTTTAAATAACTCTGAAAAGCTTCACATACCCCCAGGGGTATTTGAGAACCACTGACCCAGGACACATTAACCAGAACCTGTGATTAAAAAGTCAACATGTAATAAAGCACATGTTCTTCCATGGGGGGTCCACTCACCTCCATACTCCCCCAGTCTGGGGATCATCATCCCGGCTCGGATCCAGGGGTCCAGGGGCACGGACCCGGCCATGGGGGCCCCCTTCAGCTGCTCCGGGTAATGAACCAGCTGGGTGAAGCCCGGGTACATGAAGGCGGCGTGCGCGGCCAGGGGGTACATGTTTCCGGGGTGCACCCCCAGCAGAGCCCCCTGGTGCAGAGGACTGAAGCCGGCCTGGGACAGACCCATGAAGGGGGCTTTGGACAGGAGCCCCGGCTGGACCTGAGGGGGGGTTGTTGGGTTGGTGTGCACTGAAAAAGTAAAACATAGAATCAACTTCAAAAAACCTTCTTCAATAGGTCACACATAAAAACATGTAGTTGGGTGAGTCAAATTAAAATTAAAATAAATTCAAATAACCCTAAACCTATGCAATTTAATTTGGTCCAATCAACTAGATGTTTTATGCGTGACCTTAAAAAGTCACATTTATGAGATAAAAAAGTAACAATTATAAGATAAAAAGTAAAAGTTATAAGATAAAAAGTAACAATTATAAGATAAAAAGTAAAAATTATAAGATAAAAAGTAACAATTATAAGATAAAAAGTAACAATTATAAGATAAAAAGTAAAAATTATAAGATAAAAAGTAAAAATTATAAGATAAAAAGTAACAATTATAAGATAAAAAGTAAACATTTTAAGATAAAAAGTAAAAATTATAAGATAAAAAGTAACAATTATAAGATAAAAAGGAAAAATTATAAGATAAAAAGTAAACATTTTAAGATAAAAAGTAAAAATTATAAGATAAAAAGTAAAAGTTATAAGATAAAAAGTAACAATTATAAGATAAAAAGTAAAAATTATAAGATAAAAAGTAAAAATTATAAGATAAAAAGTAACAATTATAAGATAAAAAGTAACAATTATAAGATAAAAAGTAAAAATTATAAGATAAAAAGTAAAAATTATAAGATAAAAAGTAACAATTATAAGATAAAAAGTAACAATTATAAGATAAAAAGTAAACATTTTAAGATAAAAAGTAACAATTATAAGATAAAAAGTAACAATTATAAGATAAAAAGTAACAATTATAAGATAAAAAGTAAAAATTATAAGATAAAAAGTAAAAATTATAAGATAAAAAGTAACAATTATAAGATAAAAAGTAACAATTATAAGATAAAAAGTAACAATTATAAGATAAAAAGTAAACATTTTAAGATAAAAAGTAACAATTATAAGATAAAAAGTAACAATTATAAGATAAAAAGTAAAAATTATAAGATAAAAAGTAAACATTTTAAGATAAAAAGTAAAAATTATAAGATAAAAAGTAAACATTTTAAGATAAAAAGTCAAGATCATGAGATAAAACGTCTAAATTATGAGATAAAAATTCACAAATATTTTTTAAAAGGTCAAAATTTAAGAAGAATTTTTAAGTTTTTTCAATGTTTTACTTTTTTCAGTGTGAGGAGAGGGGGTCTCAGAGCCTCGGTTGGACCCAGGGCTGCAGCTGGGGCTCCTGTTGTAGTACCGAACCGGGGACACGGGGTCCGGGTGGTCCGGGTGGTTAGGGTGGTCCGGGTGGTCCGTCCTCTGCTGCTGCTCATGCGCCAAAAGCGCATCAATGCGGAAGTTTTTGGACTTTTCCAAAGTGGTGCTCATAATGTCCCTGAAGTGTCCAACACCTCTGATATAAAAACACAAACCCTGGAAGAAGTGTGGACGTCCTGTTGAGTGGAGGTCTGCTTCTTCTCTGACCCACTGCACTTCAGCCTTGTGCGTAAAAACACTTCACACTCTACTGGGCCAGCAAGTGTACGAGCATGTGATTGGCTAAAGGGCAGTGAAGGGGCGGGGCAACACGTCTTCAGTATAAAAAAGGAAAGAGGGTGCTCACCTAGAACTTTTTCACTAATGTTCCTCCTTAGAAACATATTTTTAGTCCAGTTCCCCCTGACATGGAAGAAATATTTTTGGAAGAAAAAAAGAGGAACAGTGTAAAATCACTGTGTAATTTATTAAATCCAAACTTATATCAGTTTTTATCTCATCATTTAGACTTTTATCAGTCGTTAATGTTTGATAAAATCATTGAATAAAAAAAAAAAAAACATTAATGCTGCTGTAACAGTGAGTTCCTGATCTACCTGAAGTTTGACAAGTAATATTTAACAGTTATATATTTTCTTAATATGTTTCCTGAAGTAGAAGGAAGGTACACACACACACACACACACACACACACACACATATATATATATATATATATATACACACACACACACACATATACACACACACACATATACACACACACACATATACACACATATATATATAAAGATAGGAATAAACACACACACATATAAACCATGTGACGCACGCACATGAGCTGATGCTTTTATTACTGTAATCAAACTGTTGAAACATGATGAAATTAATCACTTTACAACTAAGTCTTTATTAAACTTTATTGGCTGCTAAAGATGACAGAACCCCAGCAGCTGTTATCAGTGCTCAGCAGTGTGATCATGGTCATCACCACACCACGCTGCAGATAAGGCAGCAGTAAAAAAGTCATTTTCCCTCCACACAGATCAGAGCAGCACCGACGGTTAGTAAAGGTCTGGACAGGTGACACACAAACCTGCAGCATAATCAGCATTTATGGTTTAAGAGGTTGCTATGGTGACGTGACTGACAAGCAAAACCTACAGTCCTGTGTAAGTCAACACTGCAGAAACACTCCAGGGAAATATGTGACCCACCACCACCAAACCAGGCATAAGTGGCGCTGAGCCGTTCAGAGCTACAGCCAAATTTAGGCTGGAAGGTGATTTGTTATTAGTGTTTACACCTTATCAAAAAACGGTACCTTAACACCTCTATGTTCACTTCCTGTGGTCATTACATTGAAATCCAATCAATAAAGGTGTTTATTGAGTCAATTATTTAAGCGGTGACAAAAGTTCAGGTATTGCTGAGCAAAGACAAAGACGACTTCCACCTCTTTTCGCCGAACAAAACGATCTCCGTTCCGTGGGTAAACACCCAAGTGTTTGGTACGAGGTAAAAGCTTATATTGAATGTTCTGTCCAATGGTGTAAGCCAAATGATTATAATACGTCACACTTCTGTCCTATTATTATAATATATAAAACTTCTGTGACATGTCCATCAGAGTGTCCTTTAACATCTGTCAACAATTTGTGTCAATCGGATACAAATTATTATGCGTTGCTAAGGACTTCCTACCCCAAAACAGTCCAAAACTTTAACGGACAATATCTAAAAATATGCAAATTGTAAAATATGTCCAAATGTGGATATTAAAATGACCATAACTTTGGTTCTACTTGTGATAGAAACATCATTTTTTCACCATCTTAAACCTTAGTTTACACTCTACCAAGATACACACATAACTCTGTTTGGATTTACACACACTTATGTCTGGTTTACTGGTGGGGGGTCACATTTATCGAATAATTTTCATGCTCGTGTCACAGTGATGTGTGAGGACTGTCAAATAAAAAAATCATGTTGCTGTAGTTTGTACAAATGTAAGAATTTAAAATGATTCATCTAACAAGCGATATCATAAAGAGAAAAAACAGATGTACTTATTTGGTTGAACTACTGTAGGTTACAGCTTGTATTGTGGGGAATTCCATTTGTGATTTTAGAATTAGCTAAATAAAATCTATTCAATAAAACACCAATCAATCACCTATAAACTATAGTAGAATTTATTTGAAACATCGTCGGTAAATGTTGCTGATAAATCCATCATTTCATTTTAAAGATGTCTATTAATCCCACGGTTCTCAAACTGGGGTCCGCGGACCCCTAGGGGGACGTGGCGCATGTCCAGGGGGTACGTGAAATTATTCACGGTTTTGTTTTTTTTTTGTTTTTGTTTTTTTGCTGTTTTATTTTGAAATGCAGAAGTTTTATTTTGTAGCGAGCGGGCGGAAGTAACAGCGCTGTTTGACGCCAGCTTGACTAAATTGAGACGGAGCGAGTCACAGGCTATTTTTAGCCACCCTGCAGCGAACATGGATCGATTTTTGTGTCCGCCAAGTTCCTCAAGAAGTGGTAAAAGAAATGACAATGAAAATGACAATGACAAAAACAAACGCCCTAACCCTAAAAAGAGAAAGTACATTGATAGTTATATTGAGTTTGACAAGATCATCCCTCTCATTAAGTCTCTGTCTGTCTGTCTGTCTGTCTGTCTGTCTGTCTGTCTGTCACACACACACAGTTTTGTGTGTCTTTTGTTCCGTTTATTATTTTAAAATTATTTAAAATTGTTGTTTCTGAAGTGTTCATTTATATTATAATACCTGAAAATGTGGCTGGTTTGCACAAAAGCACTATTAAAAAAGGTTATCATTGTTTCATAATAATCATTGTTGAAGTGGTTTTTTATCATTTTCAGTATCGCGAGGATGAGGGGGGACATGGAAAAATGTCACCCCTCCAAGGCCTGGGCCAAAAAAGTTTGACAACCCCTGTATTAATCCACTCGTTCTCACAAGTACTCAATGTTTGTCCTGAACGCACTTTGCTCACTCTCTTTTGCCCCAAAGCATGATGGGAGCCCCAGAGCATCATGGGGGTGACTCTACTGCTCAGTCTCTATGGGCTGCATAACATGGAAGTAAACCTCGACGCCAAGGAACTTTTTTGGTGTATGCGCCAGGTAGTGTTGCACTGATCGATCGGCTGATGTCTAAAAATAACCTGATCGGCGATGGGAAAAATATGCAAAAAAACGATCATGTAACATTACTTACTCGCGACTATTTTCAAACTGTCAAACACACGACAGAACAGGTTCATCTGGTCTGGACTGTTTCTGTACTTTGTCAAATATAGTTAGTTAATTAATAATAGAAGTTTGGGACCATTTTACGCTGCGTGAGGCAGACAACAGTGTGCTAACGGCTAAATAGCATTAGCATTAGCATCTGAACTAGGGATGGCAACACTTCTAAAAACTCTTGGTCGATTACTGAGGCTCATTAACTGGTTGGAGTTGGTCACAGAGAAAAGAAAATAGGGTCACACACACACACACATACACACACACACACTCACACACACACACACACACACACACTCACACACACCGCAGTACGCTCACTTATCTTTTTAAACACCAGTCACACTGTGAGGTGGAGCGATGTTACGTTAAAAGCAGATTTTAAATCATCACACAGAGAAAACATTTGATGTTCCAGTAAATTCTGTTGCTAAATATGGTGTAAAAACCCTTAGTGATGTCCACCAGTCTGAGTCAGTACTGAACAAACTGCTTTAGGGTTAGGGGTCAAAGGTTAGGGTCTCGGGATTAAAGGTCAATTCTTCACAAACTGCTTTAGTCGTCGTCCACTTGTCATGTCATTGTCAGTAGGTCTGTCAGATGGATAACACACCTCATCCACTGCCCTGTCAGGTTGTCATGGTAACGACCTGCTGTCCCAGTCTGTAGCTGCTCTACAAGTTCAATGACCTCTGCTTTGGGTTTAGTTTATGTTTTTAGTAAATGTTCTAAATTGCTGTTAAATGGTCGTCCCACATAGATTAACTGAGCTGTGAGTTTACTATTAATAAATGTTTTGTATTCTACTGGTAATGTTTAAATTCATAATATTTAAAGATATGTTATGCACAGATAACAAAGCTTCCTCTTTATAACCTACACTATTATGATAAACAGTTTGTGCTGTGGAATGGCTGATGCACCATGGGTTCGTTTTTCAACCGATGACAGAAAATTATGATCAGACAAAATTGATGCGGTCACCCATCGGTCAAACGGTCATCAGTTAACATTCCTAATCCAAACTGAACGCATCCACAATTTAACGGCACCTCATCAAAGTGGACTTGGAGCCTGTTTTGCTAACTGGTGAGTATTAGCATCTGTTAGCATGTAGCCTCACTGGTGAGTATTAGCATCTGTTAGCATGTAGCCTCACTGGTGAGTATTAGCATCTGTTAGCATATAGCCTCACTGGTGAGTATTAGCATCTGTTAGCATATAGCCCCACTGGCGAGTATTAGCATCTGTTAGCATATAGCCTCACTGGTGAGTATTAGCATCTGTTAGCATATAGCCCCACTGGCGAGTATTAGCATCTGTTAGCATATAGCCTCACTGGTGAGTATTAGCATCTGTTAGCATATAGCCTCACTGGTGAGTATTAGCATCTGTTAGCATGTAGCCTCAGTGTTGTAATTATTTTTATCAAATGTACCAAGGTAGTGGAATTATTAGGCTACATCTGCTTCACACATCCAGGTGTGTACGTCTGTGCAAAGATGGACGGCCGGCTCAATGCCTGTGGCAAAAATAAGGGGACACAGACAACAAAATGGGCCAAATTAAATGATTTATTGTAAATTAAAGGTATAACTTCAAATGATAAAACGTAGTATGGGGTGTGAAAATGTAAATGTGTAAGGTGTGTGCAAAGTGCATGAGTGAGTGAAAGTGTATGTGTGAACATGTATGAATGTACAAAGGAGGATACTACCTGTGAGCAGAGAGAGAGGCAAATGTTAGAATGGAGCTGTGTTTTATACCTGTGAGCCCAGGTGACTCCAATCAAGAGAGGATCCTCCCCTGACTGCATGTGGAAACGCCCCAGCAGGACATGGGAGGGGACGTGACACAAACACACAACTCAAAAGACTTCAGTCTTCTCTCGTCCCTGTTTATTCATTGATGTAGTTTAACCCTTCAACTGGTCTACTTTATCTGGTCTACTTTAACCCTTTATCTGGTCTACTTTAACCCTTTAACTGGTCTACTTTAACCCTTCAACTGGTCTACTTTATCTGGTCTACTTTAACCCTTTAACTGGTCTACTTTAACCCTTCAACTGGTCTACTTTAACCCTTTATCTGGTCTACTTTAACCCTTTAACTGGTCTACTTTAGCCCTTTATCTGGTCTACTTTAACCCTTTATCTGGTCTACTTTAACCCTTTATCTGGTCTACTTTAACCCTTTATCTGGCCTACTTTAACCCTTTAACTGGTCTACTTTAACCCTTCAACTGGTCTACTTTAACCCTTTAACTGGTCTACTTTAGCCCTTTATCTGGTCTACTTTAACCCTTTATCTGGCCTACTTTAACCCTTTAACTGGTCTACTTTAACCCTTTATCTGGTCTACTTTAACCCTTTAACTGGTCTACTTTAACCCTTTATCTGGTCTACTTTAACCCTTTATCTGGTCTACTTTAACCCTTCAACTGGTCTACTTTAACCCTTTATCTGGTCTACTTTAACCCTTCAACCTGTCTACTTTAACCCTTTATCTGGTCTACTTTAACCCTTCAACTGTCTACTTTAACCCTTTATCTGGTCTACTTTAACCCTTTATCTGGTCTACTTTAACCCTTTATCTGGTCTACTTTAACCCTTTAACTGGTCAGACATTATTTCAGGTTATTCTACGTCCCTCTAGAACGTCCCGTTCACTTTGAATGACGTCAGCGGGCGGATTTTTTTTTTATAACTGCCCGCTGCGCCGTTAACGCGCGCTGCCCATGGCAACGGGTTTTGTCACTTCAGATTTACTGTACCATATCACTCCGCAGGTAGTTCGGCCACTTTTAAAGTAAATATTTATTTCATTGTAACTGTTATCCAGTGTTAACATATCCTGGAAATCAGGGGAAATCACCGTCCTCCTCTCGTACAGAATCTCCAGGGCCGTAGTCAGTATTTTACCCCTCAGTTAACTCCTCTATGCTGGTTTTTATAAAACAAGGAGCGGTTTCAGTGAGCTTCGTTTTCAGTATTTATTTGTAAGAACGGGACAACACCTGCTCCGACCTGACTGTGTACATCCGCCTAAAACTCTCTGCACCCCCCTTCTGTCTGCCCCGCCGAGTTCACAACACTAGCCTGTTAGAGTAGTGACAGTAATAAACTGTTCGCCTCGTGGGGGAATATTTTTCTGATAGTAACTGGTGGGACATGCATTATCCCTTGCTAAATACATACAGAATAATCACCAATGATGCATCAGAAGTTAACGGGTTTTAATTAAAAATGGAATTCATCTGATCACTCATTTAATTGATAAAAAAAATCAACAAAATACTCCATTACAAAAATATTTGATAGTTACAGCCTATTAAATAGTTTCATCTAACCTAACTTTCATCTAACCTTCATCTTACCTAAATGTAAGGTATGGACATTTAAAAGTCCTTCTGTGACGGGCAGTTATCGGCAGTTATCGAGTTTTTTGGTGATCGGTGGTCGGGCCAAAAACGTCTGGTTGGTGCATCACTAGCACCAGGTGAATGAACAGTGGCCATCTTTGTATCCAGTTGTATTAATACATCTCCTTTAATACTGACCCATTCCCACTGTGGACCCACATCTTTTCCATCTGGTACAAAACAAAACCTCGTTGACGTTGCCGTGTGGACGGGACCTCAGTCACTACAGGTGATTTTCCGCCAGTTTTTACAGGACTGATAAGAGACGGTCCTTGTCCTGGGAAAACAAACACATCCAAACCAGCTGAACTGCTCAACATAAACTAAATGTCCCCATGTGTTGGTCTGTACAGGTATTCACTACGCACCTTTTATTCACCCGCACATTTTCATCTTTCTGCAGAAAAAAAAAATCATATTTGCAGTCGTTTTTTTTTTTTACAATGACTTTTTCTGTCATGTTTCATATACAAACTGATTCATATCACTGTCTATGAAGTTCTGCATTTAGCATCACCTTTAAGATCGTCAGGTTACTAATTAACTCATTTAGTTTTTACATCACTTATCAATCATTATGGGAATCACACAGACCTATTCATAGATAACTCTGGGTCAGATGCAGTGTAATGAGTACAAACATGCCATCTGTTTTTATTTGCGTGTGTTTTATTCATTCATTTTATTGAAAGAAATACAACAAAACGAGGGGAAAAATAAAATAAAAACAACAACTTTTCATTTACATTTATAATGAAATACTGGACTAAGTTTTTAAAAAATGAATGCAATGAAATCGTGAATTTCCAGAACGTGCAAAGTCTAATTTATATTCTCAGTTAATTACGGAAACAGGCGTTGTCATCCGGTTCCAGAGGTAGTTTCACCCGTCAGTTTAGCGACCCTGTGAGCTCAGGGTGAACCGGTGCAATACCACAGGAAATGGTGGGGGCAGTAGAGAGGCCCAAGTGTCAAAGGTCCCACTAGGACTTTAAAAATGTAGATGGAGGATAGAATTAGTGAGCTGGTCCCAGATCCAGACGGTACCTGCTCGTCCATCTGAACCATTGACACCAGTTCACCATCAACTGTCCTCCTGATATTCAGAGGACACACACTCCACCGTCTTGTTCGTCTATTTCTGGTCAGTTTTTCTTGCCTCCACAGTAAATACATCAACATCACCGCATCAATAGACGCCATGTTTCTTGAACCCTCAGCTATGTGACTCATTAGTGCCCCCCTAGAGGATTTAAAATGCAACATCCATAACACAGACGGAGGCATAAATACCAGCTGAGGGAGAAACGTCAGAAACAGAAAGACATATTTCATCTGGTTCTGGAGGAAGACATTAGGTTTAACTGACTATGACAGACGTCCTCCTGAAGACGTCTTCTTCATCTGGAAAGGTCCATGTGTGTAGATCAGTAGCTTTGGACACACTATCTGAGGACATGAAGACCTGAGGACACATTATCTGAGGACATGAAGACCTGAGGACACACTTTCTGAGGACATGAAGACCTGAGGACACACTATCTGAGGACATGAAGACCTGAGGACACACTATCTGAGGACATGAAGACCTGAGGACACACTTTCTGAGGACATGAAGACCTGAGGACACACTATCTGAGGACATGAAGACCTGAGGACACACTATCTGAGGACATGAAGACCTGAGGACACACTTTCTGAGGACATGAAGACCTGAGGACACTTGGGTTTGTCTTTAGGGACCCTTCTTTACTTCCTACCACTGAAGTGTGATGTTGTTTAAACTTTAGAAAAGTTTGTCTAAAAACAAAGAAAAGACGTGTTCTAATCACTTCCATGTTTACACAGTTTGACTCTAAACGACAGAATCAAACTTTGTCGATGCACATCTGAATGATGTGGTTTTGATGTCAACTCAACGTATGTAAATCTGTGTATCATTTGTTCATTTGTTTTTTCAAAATAAAACTAAAGGTAAGACAATGAAACAACAAATCGTTAGCCTAGGATCTAGTCTGTCCCCAGTGGCCGCAAATGGTATTTGCTACGGGGAGACAGACTAGACAGCCTAGGATCTGAAAATCCCAACTGGGTCGGACCAATCAAATCGCGAGGGGCGGGATTGGAGCCCGCCCTGCCTCATGACGACACAAATACGACACGTAATGTTGTAGTCGCAGAGACGTAGCAGCTAGCACACCAAAGAGAAGAAGAAGGCGTAGCTGCTAGCTAGCACACATTGCCGTAACACCAGTTGCTAGCTGCTAGACAACATGGCTCATCACCAGGAACAACCATTGGAGCTGGCTTTGGCAGCAACGCTAGGTGATTTAAAATTACAGTTTTCCCTGCGAGAGGAGCAGAAAACGGCACTTAAACTGTTTTTGGAAAAAAGGGACGTTGTCGGAGTTTTGCCCACCGGGTATGGCAAAAGTTTGATTTATCAGCTGGCTCCGCTAGTGGGACGACGCATGGGTCTGCACAACCCGCTGGTGATCGTTGTGTCACCCCTTTTAGCCCTAATGGATGACCAGTTGCAAGAGGCCGAAAAACTGGGAATACGAGCAGCACAACTCGGCAAAGGCGACCCGGAGGAGATCCGAAGCGGCCGGTGCCAAATAGTGTACGGGAGTCCTAGCTAAGCTGCTGCACTCGTGAGACTACATTCTGGTGTGTTCTTCCGGTGACGCTGTCTACGAAATCCATGTTCATCGCTCTGATTGGTTGGCTCTGACTGGTTACCCATCCAATAGCGTGGCGTTGTGTAAAGAGAAAACTTGACAGACAGCGGTTATCCCGCCCACAAATTCGCCTAGACTTTCTAGACTGCCCCCGTAGCAAATGCAGTTTGCGGCCACTGGGGACAGTCTAGATCCTAGGCTAACAAATCGTTTCTTCATTGTTTGTTTCCAAAAACCAAAATTAAAAACAGATAACTATGTGTTTTTTCAGTTTTCCTGTTTGTGTTTAAATGAAAAATAGAAAAAACTCATAACGACCAGTTCCCATTATATCCAATTTTGACCTGAAGAAAAATGACCTTTGACCCACAGTGACAAAAATGTAAACCTCCGTCCTATGTGGGTAAACTAAGAGGGTCACCCTAAGACCTGCAGATATGAGCACAGTATCAGACCATCATGATCTTCAGTCCAGGGGACATGTTTCTTTGGTTGTTAAAATTAATTTACACTTTACTCAATTTGCTTCAGGTCAAAATTGGATAAAACGCAAAACGGCTGTTATCCATTTTTTCCGAATGAAGGAATGATACACAGATGTACATACTCCCAATCAATCAAAAAGGGAACTAAAATGCATTTTACTCCTTTAAGAGTCAGACAGGCCACAGAGTTGTGTAAACTACCAACGGCTGTAAAAGCTGACAGTAAAATAATGATTACTTTCTGATCTGTCCTTCATTAGATATGACTGCAGGTGTTTATCTGAACCATTATTAAGTTTGTCCAGTGACAGTGAAGTTCAAGCGCAAATGACAACCATTGCTGATAAGGTTGTGTAGATAAAGGACACAGTGTTTTATATTTCACACCAACAACAGATATTATGTTTGATAAAAGAATGAAATTGTGATTTATAGTCATTAAACTGCTGCATCAATTGCTTCAGACAAAGGTGTCATTGTGTCCAGATAAAGCACGGACAAAGCTTATGTTTATTCACAGAGATAGCGTTCAATACTTGACACTTTGTACGGTAATATACCACCGTCTGTGTTTACGAGGCAATGATCAGACGAGGTGGGGATTTTTCCTGAACCCTTAAAGACCTTACAACTATTTCAAAAATCTTTCTGCACACAACCGAACTAAGTGGGAAGTGATTCACCACTAGTTTTATATCATTTCCTGTATTTGATTTAATCTAGATCACTGCTGCTGGTTTTTCAAACAGGAAGTTCAGTGTCGACTTCGGTCATAACATTTATTTCTTTGTAAATTCTGTTTCTGTTCTTTTTCTAGAAAATGTTCTGTGTAAACGAGTCCTTAAAGGGATTATGTGGAGTAAAAATCTGTTTAGTTCATTTGATAGATTATTGGGAGTACATATATATTGGGGGGGGGGTGTCAAGATAACTAAAAAAATTATGCACATTTTCAGGATGTGTTGTTCATGTCACAAGGAACAAATGATTCAATTTTGGTGGTGATCCAGAAGACATTTTGGATTCTGGATCACTTTAAATTTACCCCCCCCCCCCCCCCCATTCCTGGATCACTACCAAAATCTACTCATTTCCAGATCTCCCCATCACCAACCTACCCAATCCAGGACATAGCAGAGAGCCGCTGCATATCCAGAGCCCACCGGATCCTCTGTGACCCCACTCATCCCCAGCACAGACTGTTCACTCGCATGGCATCTGGCAGAATGTTCCGCAGCATCCGCTGCAGAACGGCCAGATTCAGGAATAGTTACTTCCTCCTGGCCACCAGACTGCTGAATGAAAAATAACAACCCCCCACACACACATTCATCTACCTCATGGACAATATACTCTCAGTGCACTTATCCATAAAATGGACAGAAATCTACCTCTACCCCCCCAGCTGCTAAAAAAAAAAAAAATTATATTTGCACTAATTACTCTGTTTTTGCACTATTCATTCTGTTTACTCTGTTCCTTAGATGCTTTTTACTTATTTATTTAGTATGTGTGCTCCGGAAGCCAAGCAACGACGTCTCGTTGCCAAAAATCCCACTGTTGTGTGTATTCTTGTGCAATGACAATAAAGGAAGTCTAAGTCTAAGTCTAAGTCTGAGTCTAAGTCTGAGTCTGAGTCTAAGTCTAAGTCTAAGTCTAAGTCTAAGTCTGAGTCTGAGTCTGAGTCTGAGTCTGAGTCTGAGTCTGAGTCTGAGTCTGAGTCTGAGTCTGAGTCTGAGTCTGAGTCTGAGTCTGAGTCTGAGTCTGAGTCTAAGTCTGAGTCTAAGTCTGAGTCTAAGTCTGAGTCTGAGTCTGAGTCTAAGTCTGAGTCTAAGTCTGAGTCTAAGTCTAAGTCTAAGTCTAAGTCTGAGTCTAAGTCTAAGTCTAAGTCTGAGTCTAAGTCTGAGTCTAAGTCTGAGTCTAAGTCTAAGTCTGAGTCTAAGTCTAAGTCTGAGTCTAAGTCTAAGTCTGAGTCTAAGTCTAAGTCTGAGTCTAAGTCTAAGTCCCTGAACATTTCATCAAGGTCCATCCATAATTTTTTGAGTTACCTTGCTACCAGACAGACAGACAGACAGACAAACTGACATAAACATAACCTCGTTGGTGGAGGTAATAATTAATTCTGAAATAAACAACATCATGGAAACTTAACTATCGACGGGAGTCAGTCTGAGAAACACAACTCCTCAGCTTCTAATCCTGGGTGTTAAAAAAAAGCCAATCACTGAGCTTCTATTCATATACAAATGAAAGGCGGGTTGACCCTGTGGCCCAGGGTCAGGAGACATTAGTCCACCGCTGAGGACGGACAAGGAGGAGGAGGAGACACTATTTCACAGACAAAGTGGAAGGTTTGAGGTTGTTCACTGCATCGATGCTCTGAAACCACTGAAACAAATGGATTTAGTTTTTCAATTCCAACAGCTTTCAGATAACATAAGAAATGTTTGACAAAGACAAAGCACTTAATAAGCTGTGAAAGTATGAATGAAATTATGAACATAAGGCATCGTGATGGTACGTTACATAAGCAACTGCATGCAAAACTATCATTTGCCTTTTGAATTAATTTAATGAAGGTTCTGACAAAGAAGTCTTGAAAAAATAGCAGGCGAGTAAGAAAGGCTGTTCAGAAGAAAGTAGGATGAAGATTATATGAAATGACATTGGACCATAGAAGACTGTGGGTAAAATAATAAAAAGACAATATAACATAACATAGCATAGCATATTATAACAACATAACATAACATAGCATAGCATATTATAACAACATAACATAACATAGCATAGCATATTATAACAACATAACATAACATAGCATAGCATAGCATAGCATAGCATAGCATAGCATAGCATAACAACATAACATAGCATAGCATAGCATAGCATAGCATAGCATAGCATAGCATAATAGCATAGCATAGCATAGCATAACAACATAACATAACATAACATAGCATAGCATAGCATAACAACATAAATGGTAAATGGACTGCATTTATATAGCGCTTTTCCACCTTCATGGTGCCCAAAGCGCTTTACATTAGCCTCACATTCACCCATTCACACACACACTCATACTACACCAGTAGGTTTCTATGGTCTAAGGTCAGTCCTACTGGGGGCCTAAGTGAGGGTTCAGTGTCATGCCCAAGGACACTTCGACATGTGGACAGCCAGACCTGGGACGCGAACCGCCAACCTCCCGGTCATTGGGCGACCCACTCTACCAACTGAACCACAGCCGCCCATAACATAATATAACATAGCATAGCATAGCATAACAACATAACATAACATAGCATAGCATAGCATAACAACATAACATAATATAACATAGCATAGCATAACAACATAACATAACATAACATAGCATAGCATAGCATAGCATAGCATAACAACATAGCATAGCATAGCATAACAACATAACATAGCATAGCATAGCATAACAACATAACATAACATAACATAACATAGCATAGCATAGCATAGCATAGCATAACAACATAACATAATATAACGTAGCATAGCATAGCATAACAACATGACATAACATAGCATAGCATAGCATAGCATAACAACATAACATAATATAACATAGCATAGCATAGCATAACAACATGACATAGCATAGCATAGCATAACATCATAACATAATATAACATAGCATAGCATAGCATAGCATAGCATAACAACATATCATAACATAGCATAGCATAATGTAACATAACATAGCATAGCATAACAACGTAGCATAGCATAACATAGCATAACAACATAACATAGCATGGCACAGCATAACATAACATAACAGAGCATAGCATAGCATAGCATAACATACCGCAACATAACATAACATAACATAACATAACATAACATAACATAACATAACATAACATAACATAACATAGCATAGCATAGCATAGCATAGCATAGCATAACAAAGCTCAGATTAAAGTTAAGGAGTATTATATCAGAAACAGTCCACTCTAACGGATCCATCGCCAAAAGTTTTACTGATGAATCAATGTTGTAGAAGACCACAGTGTTTCCACGGTAACTACAGAGCCCCTGAACATCCAAATGGGTCATATCTGATGACCATGAAAAGATAGAAATACTGTATTTTACACCAATTATTTAGTATTAAAATATTCAATTAGAAGTATTCAAAATCGTCTGAAACAGAAAAAGGTTCATAATCATAATCATAAGAACAGTGTCATATTCTGATGTCAGATAGTCTGTTAGTCATAGTCAGACTAGCCCAGGGGTCCCCAATTAGATTTAATCAAGGGACAAATTCTGACCTGGGCACCAAGTCGAGGACCACAGCACCTGTGGGGCACATGGCATTGGTGAGGGGGGCGCCACAACAGCCCCACCCCAGTGACAATACTGATAATAATGTTGAATCTGCACTTATAGTGAATTATAACATTATTAGTTGTTCCTGGGGTTTAGAAATACTATTGGTGAGGGTCACACAAAGACACATTTCAGTCTGGAAACAAAAGTTGAGAACCAACCATTTACTCAAAATAAATATTTGGTTATTACAGTCTGCTCTGAAAGTTACCAGATTTATAACAGCAGCTAATTAACTCTAAATAAATATATATAAGTATAAAATATAGTTTGCTAGTCTGCTTGAACAAATCAATGGTATAATACAACTGTAACAGCAGCCAGTTGGACATA
>CM035803.1:49505389-49509596 GCA_020466265.1 Siphamia tubifer
TTTACTGAAAATGAATGAATGAATTAGTTTTTCTGTATCTGGTTTGGACAGAAGACCCTTGATTTTAGCAATGTTCTTTAGGTGGTAATAGGCAGATTTGGTAATGGCTTTTAAATGTTTGTTAAGTTTCAGGTCAGAGTCAATAATTACACCCAGATTTCTGGCTTGGTTTGTGGGGTTTAGTGACATGGACTCAAGGTGTGCACTGACCTTTGACCTTTCTTTTTTGGGGCCAAAAACAATCACTTCTGTTTTGTCCGCATTAAGCTGGAGGAAGTTCTGGCACATCCACTCAGTGATTTGATGAATGCATTTACTCAGTGTCAGTAAGGGACTGTAATCGAGTGTTGACACGGAAATATAAAGTTGTGTGTCATCTGCGTATGTGTGGTAAGAAATGTTGAAATGTTCTATGATCTGAGCCAGGGGCAGCATATAGATGTTGAACAGAAGCGGTCCCAAAATTGACCCTTGGGGAACCCCACACAACATATTTGTACTCACTGACCTATGATTGCCAACTGAAACGAAGTAGTTCCTATCTTGTAAATAAGATTTGAACCAGTTTAACACAGTGCCCGTAAGCCCCACCCACTTTTCCAGTCTGTCAAGCAGTATGTTGTGATCAACTGTATCAAATGCAGCACTGAGGTCCAATAGTACTAGGACAGAGGTTCTGGATGAATCATTATTCAGATGAATGTCATTTAACACTTTGATCAGTGCAGTCTCAGTGCTGTGGTGTGCTCGGAATCCAGACTGAAAGTCACTATAAAGACTGTTTTGCACCAAGAAGGCATGAATTTGCTGAAAAACAACTCTTTCAATGATTTTTCCCAAAAATGGTGTGTTTGATATGGGCCTGTAGTTACCTATTACTGAAGCATCCAGATTAGGCTTTTTTAGAAGAGGTTTAATTACTGCAGTTTTCAAGGCCTGAGGAAACTGTCCTGACTGAAGAGAACTGTTTACTATCTGCATTATATCTGAAGCTATACAGTTAAAAACACTTTTAAAAAATTTGGTAGGCAGATGGTCAAGGCAGCAGGTTGTTGACTTTAACTGTTTAAGAATTTCCGTCAGTGATGTGTAATCGACAAGGACAAAGTGTTCCAGATGACAAGAAGGTACACGTGATAAAAAACATCTTTCCTGAGCTGGAGCTACAGACTGTCTGTCTTATCTTTAATATTTTATCTGTAAAGAAAACAGCAAAGTCATTGCATGACTTTTCGGACACCAGGTCAGATGGAATGGAAGCTATTGGATTTGTTAGTCTGTCCACAACACAAAACAATGTGCGTGCATTATTACTGTGTCTGTTGATCATCTCAGAGAAAAAGGACTGCCTTGAATGTTTGACTTCCTGGTTATAGGCCTGCAGACTTTCTTTATAGGTGTCATAGTTAACCTGTAGTTTGTTTTTTCGCCACTTTCGTTCTGCCTGTCTGCACAGCCTTTTTTTTAACTTCACTGAAGTAGCACGCAACCAGGTTGGCCTTGGTTTTCGTGAAAGGACTTTGGTCTTTATTGGGGCGATGGAATCAATGACCGTTTGAACTTTGGAGCTAAAACTATTGACTAGGTCATCGACAGGAGCTGAAGGCAGTAGTGGTGATGGTATGAACGCTTCGGTGAATAACGTACAGGTGTTGTCATTAATATAACGTTTTCTGATCATCTCACTCTCCTTTTTGTCAGGATTAGTGGGGGCAGTAGCTTTAAAGAGGACACAATAGTGATCAGAGAGAGCCACATCAGTCACCATTACCTCAGAAATATTAATACCTTTGGTAACAATTAAATCTAATATGTGCCCTTTGTTATGTGTTGGATCCTTTACATGCTGAGGAAAGCCCAAAATTATCCAGAATATTCAAAAATTCTTTAACACTTCCATCATTACAGTTGTCAACATGAATGTTAAAATCACCTGCTAAGACAATACAGTCAAAGTCGATGCATAACATAGACAGACATTTGGCAAACTCATCAAAAAACTTTGCATTGTATTTCGGAGGTCTGTAGATAGTTGCAAAGGTTGATCTACAGGAAGATTTTAGTTGGAGAGCTACATATTCAAAAGAGTCGAACTGTCCATATGTTACCTTCTTAACTTGGAAGGTATCCTTAAGTAGAATGGCAACGCCCCCTCCTTTCTTGTGTAATCTGGATTCACTAATGAAAGTGTAGTTAGGGGGGGTTGATTCAATAAGAACTGCTGCACTGTTATCTTGTCCCAGCCATGTTTCATTTAAAAACATAAAATCAAGGTTATGGTTTTCAATAAAATCATTGATTAAGAAGGATTTACCTATCAAAGATCTAATATTTAAGAGAGCTAAATTTAACATGCTAAAATCCATATTTTTCCCAGGTTGTGGTGTAGACTGTGGCTGACATGGAATGTAGATTAGATTTGTCACTAACCTATTTCTTTCTTTGTGCTGCACATTGTTTTTCCTGATGCTAGTCAAAACAGGAATATCAGGTAAAAATGACTTTGGTTTTTGTTTAGTTACCTTACCCCTATGTGTAGGTTCCTGGTCTGTACTAGGTACACAAATAGTGGTGATTTCAGCCCAGGTTGTACATGTGTTAAACGTCCGACTGAGGAGACAAAAGGAGGAAGGAGTTCAGGGCTGATTGCCCTATCTCTGGTGGAACTAGTAGATTTGGATTTGGTGTGACCTGAATATTTGCTGGTGGCCTTCGTTTGTAGATATGAGGGGGAGGTGGAGGGGTGGCCTGAGTGTAGGTTGGGGGCAGGGGTGACCGGGGTGCGGGATGATGTAACGAAGGGAGATCTTCTCTGACGGAGGTGGCTGGCTGTGGTGTTATCTGTTGTTTTAGTCTCTCTTGTCTGGTGTCCTTGGTCGAGAGAGCAGTCTGTCTGTTTATGAAATAAAACAAATTTGAGGCGAACAGCTGCATTCCTGATTTGTTCAAACTCAATCCATTTGCCTTAAAGAAGTGTCTTCTGTCATAAAAATAGTTAAAGTTGTCAATGAAAGTGACTGGGTGTTTGTCACACGTAGCTGACAGCCAGGCATTTAGATTGAACAGTCTGCTGAACCTC
This sequence comes from Siphamia tubifer, assembly GCA_020466265.1. NCBI lineage: Eukaryota > Metazoa > Chordata > Actinopteri > Kurtiformes > Apogonidae > Siphamia > Siphamia tubifer. The sequence continues at coordinate 49,508,469 of CM035803.1, forward strand.
TCCACTCCCCATATTGGTGGGAGGGGGCCACTGATGAATATGTGGGCATCCAAACAGCTGATTATGTCCAACAGTTCAGTAAAGTCCAGTTTCAACACCTCGGATTGCTGTTTCACGACATCATTTGACCCCACATGCAATATGAGGTTTTCCACAGTTGGGTGTGCGTCCATAATTTGTATGATTCTGTCTTTCATGTCTGGTATCATAATGTTTTCAAAGCACAAGACCTTTGTGCGTTTAGTATACATGTCTCTCATATCTCTTACAGCGCTGTCACCGACAATCAGAGTCTGAGGCCCAGTTATTGGCTTTCCTGGTCGCCTTTGATTTTTTGAGTTTTTCTCTGATCTTACCGTGTTGTCATCCAAGTCGTCAGATGTAGATCCACAGTCCCGCAGTAGTGGAGCAAATCTGTTCTGTAGTTTTATTTGTGGTTGTTGAGGAGGTGTCTTGTTGGTTCTTTTTCTTTTTATAGCTGGCCATGGCTGCTCCTCGCTGGGCCGGGGGGTCGAAGTGTTTGTGTTGAGTCTGGACGGTAAAGGGGGGCCAGCCAGTTGCGTCGCTGATATCAGCCGGCTTCGCTCTCCCTGTTAACCGTCCTCCCTTTTCCTTTTGTGGTGATTTATGCTTTGGTCTAGCACCAAGAGTGTTCCAGGGATTTTTCTCAGTGGGAAAATTATTGTTGTTCTGTGCGCTGTCATCCTGTCCCTTCTCAGTGATGTCTGTGCTAGTTAGCTGCAGATTAGCAGTTTCTTGTCCGCTGAGTTTTGTCACTGGAAGAGTTGTATCATTTCCACACAATCCATTCACTTCCACATTTACCTCCAGTCGTTGAATCTTCATTTCCAGTGTGGTGATCTTCTCCAGAAGTTTGTGGTAGTCATTTATGGACAGGGGAGGCATCTTGCTGTTGGTAGTAGGCAGCAAATCCAGGAAAAGTAAAAAAAAAGTACTCTTAAAAATTGTTAGAAATAATAAGTAACTAAAAATAAGATAATAATAAAAGCAGTAGGATTAAAGTCCCAAGGTTGCAGCAACCGGAATTAAAAACAAAGTGACATAAAGTAGAGCAGAAGCAGGAGCAAGAGGAAAAAGCGTCTACACTCTACAGAAGCAGGAAGTAGC
>CM035803.1:49512196-49534750 GCA_020466265.1 Siphamia tubifer
GAGGAGAGGAGAGGAGAGGGGAGGAGAGGAGAGGGGAGAAGAGGAGAGAGAGGAGAGAGGAGAGGGAAGGGAGAGAGAGAGGGGAGGAGAGGAGAGGGGAGGAGAGGAGAGGGGAGGGGAGAAGAGGGAAGGGGAGGAGAGGAGAGGGAAGGGAAGGGGAGGAGATGAGAAGAGAGGGATGAGGGAGAGGGGAGGAGATGAGAGGGGAGGGGAGGAGAGGAGAGGAGGGAGGGGAGGAGAGGGAGGAGGGGAGAGGGAAGGGGAGGAGGAGGGAGAGAGGAGGGAGGGAGGGGAGGAGGGGAGAGGGAGAGGAGAGGGGAGGAGGGAGGAGAGGGAGGGGAGGAGGAGTGGAGGGGAGGAGGGGAGAGGAGAGGGGAGGGGAGAAGAGGGGAGGGGAGGAGGAGGAGAAGAGGGGAGGGGAGGAGGAGAGGAGAGGGGAGGGGAGGAGGGGAGAGGAGAAGAGGGGAGGGGAGAAGAGGGGAGGGGAGGAGAGGAGAGAGGGAAGGGGAGGAGAGGGGAGGGGAGAGGAGAGGAGAGGAGAGGGGAGGGGAGGGGAGAGGAGAAGAGAAGAGGGAAGGGGAGGGGGAGGGGAGGGGAGGAGGAGAGGAGAAGAGGGGAGGGGAGGAGAGGGGAGGGGAGGAGGGGAGAGGAGAAGAGGGGAGATGAGAAGAGGGGAGGGGAGGAGGGGAGAAGAGGGGAGGGGCGGAGGAGAGGAGAGGGGAGGGGAGGAGGGGAGAGGAGAAGAGGGGAGGGGAGAAGAGGGGAGGGGAGGAGAGGAGAAGAGGGGAGGGGAGAGGAGAGGAGAGGGGAGGGGAGAGGAGAGGAGAAGAGAAGAGGGAAGGGGAGGGGGGGAGGGGAGGGGAGGAGGAGAGGAGAAGAGAGGAGGAGAGGAGAAGAGGGGAGGGGAGAAGAGGGAAGGGAAGGGGAGAGAGGGGAGGGGCGGAGGAGAGGAGAGGGGAGGGGAGGAGAGAGGAGAGGAGAGGGGAGAAATGGGGTATCGCGGTGGTGCAGTAGTTAACACTGGTGCCTCACAGACAGAAGGTTGTTGGTTCTATTCCTACACCAGACCTTTCTGTGTGGAGTTTACATGTTCTCCTCGTGTCTTCGTGGGTTTTCTCCAGGTACTCTGGCTCCTCCCACCATCCAAACACATGCACTGATAGGTTAACTGGTTAACTAGTTAATTTAACCCTTGTGTGGTCCTTCGGGTCACAGTGACCCGGTGGCTAAAAAATGTACCTTTTTATACGTACTGTATGGTGCCATTGCTTACTGCTGAAAACAGTAAAATATCCTTGGGGGGTGATGAACTTTGGAATGTGGCTTTTTCAGACCCAGTTGTTGGACACAGCCAGTGGAAGGAGCACACAAGGGTTAAATCACACATAGGTGTGAATGTGACAGTGGTGGTTTGTTTATATATGTTCAGTCCTCAGATGAACTGGTGTCTCATACAGGGTGACCTCTGACCCTGCCTTCACCTGCTGGAGCTGGATTAGACCCACACTGACCCCTGTGACCCCAGTGAGGATAAAGTGGGTTCAGACGACAAAAATAGAACAGAATAGAAGAGGGTTTTTAAAATGTGAGATATAGTTCCCCCATCTTTACCTTAAATTCTTACTGTATTTGATTCTTAAACATCTCTATATATATTTGTGAGACTTGATGTTGTATATGAAGCTCTAGCCTTGGTATTCTACTGACTTTAGTATGAGTTTGGATTTGAGCTGCACAATATTAGGAAAACCTGACAGTGTGATTTAAAAAAAACTAATTAAAAAATAAAAATAAATGAATAGAATAAATTAAAACAAATACCTGATAAATAATAATGAAATCAATTATTAAAAATAAATACTTTTCAGGATGCTGGCATACGAATGTATATATATATATATATATATATATATATACACACAAATAAATCTAAACTAAGAATAATTTCAGGACCTGTGATGTGAACGTTACACACGTATATATTTTGATGTTGATGTTCAAACAATACTAACCATGGTAACAACAATATTAGCAACAACAACCAGAACAAGAACTGGGATAAATAAATGAATAAATAATAAAAAGAACAAAATAAATCGGACCTATTAGAGGAAAAAGACAAAAATAAAACCCCAGAACAGACAACCAAAGTCATGGTGTCGTCTGATTGTTCTTCGTTGTCTTTATTTTTTTTTTTTTCCTTGTTGATATTTTTTTGAGGAACAGTTACCTTCATTAAAATTAACCCCCTCCACCCCACCCCCACCCACACCCTTCACAACTGCCACCGTTTTCATCAGGCCCGGCGAGAGCTGCGTCAGCTGAAGGAGGAGGCCAGGAATAAACGGGCCGTGTCCGTCATTTGGGCGGGCTGGCAGGGCGCCAAGGTATTTGGGAAAAGTGTTGATTTGGACTGAAGTGATTCTGTCACACGCCCCATCCATCCATCCTTCCATCCATCCATCCATACATACATACATACATACATACATACATACATACATACATACATACATACATACATACATACATACATACATACATACATACATACATACATACATACATACATATATACATACATACATACATACATATATACATACATACATACATCCACCTATCCATCCATCCATCCATCCATCCATTCATCCTTCCATCCATCCATCCATCCACCCACCCCCCCACACACCCACCCACCCCCACACACCCACACCCACACACACACACACACACACCCACCCACCCACCTATCCATACATCCATACATACATACATACATCCACCCATACATCCATCCATACATCCATCCATCCATCCATCCCACGACCACGGCTGGTTCACTTCATTCACAGCCTCTCACACACACACACACACACACACACACAGGGATACAAAACAATAATAACTAATGTCAGAATATAGTTTTATATTATGGGATAAATATCATTGTATTAGTTTTTTAAATTATGATCTTAATTTCCAAAAATATTAAAATTAAAAGTTCTGTGATATTTTTTCATTATTTTATAGTTTATTGGATATTTTGTTTTATTATTATTATTTCAGGTTTCATATTTTTCATGCTCTGACTGTAAATAAAAAAAATTTTGTCCATATTATTAACTGTAATAAAGTAAAAAAATGCATTATTATTTTTTCTGCCATGAATGAAATAATACTTATTTAACCAGGAAAAATAAATGAAAAGTTCCAAAATAAAGGCTTTAAAACTGAGTTAGTGTGTAGAAAATATGTTTGATCAAGTTACAGTTAAAAATTGGTGAAAAAGTCACAATTGAAATAAAAATAATGAGGTTAAAAAAGGTATTAATATGAGATAAAAACAATTCATAATTTTAAGAGAAAACATCGCAATTGTGAAATAATAGTCATCTAACTATAATATATAAAGTCACAGTTTCTCTCCTCCACTGATTTTTCCTCTGAAGTGACCTAATGTTTCTACTGTCACATCTGTTTAGTTTGAAAAAGTAATGAATCTATTCTGAGAATGTACAGAGTATAAAGTACATATATTTATATAAATATAAAGAGTATAAAGTACATATATTTATATAAATGTAAAGAGTATAAAGTACAAATATTTATATAAATGTAAAGAGTATAAAGTACATATATTTATATAAATGTAAAGAGTATAAAGTACATATATTTATATAAATGTAAAGAGTATAAAGTACATATATTTATATAAATGTAAAGAGTATAAAGTACATATATTTATATAAATGTACAGAGTATAAAGTACATATATTTATATAAATGTAAAGAGTATAAAGTACAGATATTTATGAACAAATGTAGGGAGTAAAAGTAGAAAGTCACCAGAAAGATAAATACTCCAGTAAAGTACAAATACCTAAAACTCTTCTTAAGTACAGTAGTGAAGTACTTTCCACCTGTGCTTTATTCTAACATTAGTCATATCATTGTTTTGTATTTTCAACAGCTCAATCTCCTTGTCGTCCACATGTTTTTGTCCATATAGTTGATAGAACCTTCCAGAACAGTCTGGTCCAGGTTGCGTTTCCTGTATTACATTAACGCTGCATGACTCCTTCCCTCTCACCTCCTTTACTGCATGTTTTCTCTGTTGTATTGCTGTGCTTTTCTTATTTTCTATGTAACAAATCTAATATTATTATTTAGATGAACTGTTTGAATGACTTCTTCTGTTTGTTTTTCCCTCCATTAAACCAGCATCATGTTTGTTTTCCTTTACAGAAGTTCATCAGACCTGATAAATACTCATATTACCCACAATGCCGTGTTCTTCTTCGAGTTACCGTCTTAACAGTCTGTCAGAGCTCAGATATGCTTTCTCACACTGTGGGGGTTTTTTTTTGTGTTTTATGTTTTTGGATTATTTTACACCGAATCTCCTGCCCCAGTCTACAGGAGCTGGGACAAAACATAAAAAATGTAAACATAAAAAAAATAAACAGTTTGTTTCCAAATTAAATATCACAAATGTATTATCCTAAGAAAAAGTGTCTATCCTCGCCACACTAGCTCCTCCTAGCATGAGTAAATCTAATGTTCTATCATAGTAGCCTAGCCACACTAGCTCCTCCTAGCATCAGTAAATCTAATGTTCTATCATAGTAGCCTAGCCACACTAGCTCCTCCTAGCATCAGTAAATCTAATGTTCTATCATAGTAGCATAGCCACACTAGCTCCTCCTAGCATCAGTAAATCTAATGTTCTATCGTAGTAGCCTAGCCACACTAGCTCCTCCTAGCATCAGTAAATCTAATGTTCTATCGTAGTAGCCTAGCCACACTAGCTCCTCCTAGCATGAGTAAATCTAATGTTCTATCATAGTAGCATAGCCACACTAGCTCCTCCTAGCATGAGTAAATCTAATGTTCTATCATAGTAGCATAGCCACACTAGCTCCTCCTAGCATGAGTAAATCTAATGTTCTATCATAGTAGCCTAGCCACACTAGCTCCTCCTAGCATCAGTAAATCTAATGTTCTATCGTAGTAGCCTAGCCACACTAGCTCCTCCTAGCATCAGTAAATCTAATGTTCTATCGTAGTAGCCTAGCCACACTAGCTCCTCCTAGCATCAGTAAATCTAATGTTCTATCGTAGTAGCCTAGCCACACTAGCTCCTCCTAGCATCAGTAAATCTAATGTTCTATCGTAGTAGCCTAGCCACACTAGCTCCTCCTAGCATCAGTAAATCTAATGTTCTATCGTAGTAGCCTAGCCACACTAGCTCCTCCTAGCATCAGTAAATCTAATGTTCTATCGTAGTAGCCTAGCCACACTAGCTCCTCCTAGCATGAGTAAATCTAATGTTCTATCGTAGTAGCCTAGCCACACTAGCTCCTCCTAGCATCAGTAAATCTAATGTTCTATCGTAGTAGCCTAGCCACACTAGCTCCTCCTAGCATCAGTAAATCTAATGTTCTATCGTAGTAGCCTAGCCACACTAGCTCCTCCTAGCATCAGTAAATCTAATGTTCTATCGTAGTAGCCTAGCCACACTAGCTCCTCCTAGCATCAGTAAATCTAATGTTCTATCGTAGTAGCCTAGCCACACTAGCTTCTCCTAGCATCAGTAAATCTAATGTTCTATCGTAGTAGCCTAGCCACACTAGCTTCTCCTAGCATCAGTAAATCTAATGTTCTATCGTAGTAGCCTAGCCACATTAGCTCCTCCTAGCATCAGTAAATCTAATGTTCTATCGTAGTAGCCTAGCCACACTAGCTTCTCCTAGCATCAGTAAATCTAATGTTCTATCGTAGTAGCCTAGCCACACTAGCTTCTCCTAGCATCAGTAAATATAATGTTCTATCGTAGTAGCCTAGCCACACTAGCTCCTCCTAGCATCAGTAAATATAATGTTCTATCGTAGTAGCCTAGCCACACTAGCTTCTCCTAGCATCAGTAAATATAATGTTCTATCGTAGTAGCCTAGCCACACTAGCTTCTCCTAGCATCAGTAAATCTAATGTTCTATCGTAGTAGCCTAGCCACACTAGCTCCTCCTAGCATCAGTAAATATAATGTTCTATCGTAGTAGCCTAGCCACACTAGCTTCTCCTAGCATCAGTAAATATAATGTTCTATCGTAGTAGCCTAGCCACACTAGCTTCTCCTAGCATCAGTAAATATAATGTTCTATCGTAGTAGCCTAGCCACACTAGCTTCTCCTAGCATCAGTAAATCTAATGTTCTATCGTAGTAGCCTAGCCACACTAGCTCCTCCTAGCATCAGTAAATATAATGTTCTATCGTAGTAGCCTAGCCACACTAGCTTCTCCTAGCATCAGTAAATATAATGTTCTATCGTAGTAGCCTAGCCACACTAGCTTCTCCTAGCATCAGTAAATATAATGTTCTATCGTAGTAGCCTAGCCACACTAGCTTCTCCTAGCATCAGTAAATATAATGTTCTATCGTAGTAGTCTAGTTTCACTCAATGTAACTTTTGTCTAGATTTCCCTGAAACTGGTCGACCAATCACAGTGAAGTATAGAGTCAGAGGGCGGGCCTAACAAAGTGACGCTGTTTGATCATCAAGCAGAGTGATGGAGTTGACCCATCTATAGCAACAAGCACGACTCTTTGACTTCCAGTGTTGGTCAGAAGGCCACCAGAGCAGAAAGTACCAAACACTAGACTTTTGTTCCAGTTTATAATAGAAAAAAAATTTGTTTTTCTAATTATTTTTATTGTTTTTTTTTTTCCTTTAACTGACATTCAAACCACAGAATACGAAGGCGTGTCGGGGCTCTGGGCTGGTCTTCCTCGTGTATTTGTTCACCTTCATCTTCCTCTGATTTCCTGTTACCCCCTGCCCCCCCACCCCCCCACCCACCCACCCAGGCACGCAGGGAGCTGAGGAGACTGAAGGAAGAAGCTCGGCGTAAACACGCTGTCGCTGTCATCTGGGCGTACTGGCAGGGACTCAAGGTACCCAGTACAAGCCCCCCTCCCCACCCACCCTTTGACCCTCCTCATCCTCCTCAATCACCTTCATCCTTCTCAGTCCTCCACCGTCATCTTTTTCACTTTTACAGTCACAGTGTTTTTGTTCTGAAACGTGGGCGGTGACAATCAAACAGCGTGTGGCGTGCGTTACTTATTGACATCCTGCTTCAGTTCCTGGTGAATGTGTCCCTTCTGTCGTTCCACCCTTTTATCTAAACACTGGCACTGATAGAAATGAAGAGAAAAACAACAAATAAACCAGGAGTGAATGTATCATTTAATATTGAACCATAACAGCTGGAGTTTAAAAAAGAATAAAACTGAGTTAAAAGGTTGTGGCTGTAGTTTGACAGACGCAACAACATTCCATCATTTCCATGTTTACGATGGTTGGTGTTTTTTTTAAATCCTTATTTAAGCTGAAAAAAAAAACTGAATTCAAATGAAACCTTTGAAAAGTGAGTCAGTGTGTCGTGAATATGAACAAAGTCACTATTAAGATTAAAAAAAGTTAGAAATATGAAATAAAAAATGCACAATTTTAAGATAAATTGTTAAAATTGTGAGATAAAAACTGATGTAATTTTGTATTTAATAAATCAGACACTGTTCCTCTTTTTTTCTTCCAAACATGTTTAGTCCATGTCAGTGGGAACTGGAAAAAAAATGTTTGTAAGAAGGAACATCAGTGAAAAAAGTTTAACAAACACTAGACTAATGAAAACATTCCTCCCCTGGTGAATTATACATGTACCTGTTCACGTCACACCTGTTCACATCACACCTGTTCACATCACACCTGTTCACGTCACACCCGTTCACATCACACCTGTTCACGTCACACCTGTTCACATCACACCTGTTTACGTCACACCCGTTTACGTCACACCTGTTCACATCACACCTGTTCACATCACACCTGTTCACATCACACCTGTTCACATCACACCTGTTCACGTCACACCTGTTCACGTCACACCTGTTCACATCACACCTGTTCACATCACACCTGTTCACGTCACACCTGTTCACATCACACCTGTTCACATCACACCTGTTCACATCACACCTGTTTACGTCACACCTGTTTACGTCACACCTGTTCACGTCACACCTGTTTACGTCACACCTGTTCACGTCATACCTGTTTACGTCACACCTGTTCACGCCACACCTGTTCACGCCACACCTGTTCACGCCACACCTGTTCACGTCACACCTGTTCACGTCACACTTGTTCACGTCACACCTGTTCACGTCACACCTGTTCACATCACACATGTTCACGTCACACCTGTTTACGTCACACCTGTTTACGTCACACTTGTTCACGTCACACCTGTTTACGTCACACTTGTTCACGTCACACCTGTTTACGTCACACCTGTTCACGTCACACCTGTTTAAGTCACACCTGTTCACGTCACACCTGTTTACGTCACACCTGTTTACGTCACACTTGTTCACGTCACACCTGTTTACGTCACACCTGTTCTGTCAGTGACATAAGCACCGCTGACTTTAGGGCAGAGACCAGAGGCCGTGTTTGTCTTTTATTTTAACTCCAGCATCTTGTACTTTTCTGTTTGTTCCAGTCGTTCATTGTTTGTAACTAACCAACCGTCTGTGATTCCAGTGTCCGTCCAGGTTTTTCTGTCTGGCTTCAGTCACATCAGACCCAATGGCCGTCATTCATAATTAACAGCATGTTCTTTATCTTCTACTTGTAGGTGCGCAGAGAGTATAGAAAGTTCTTCAGGGCAAATGCAGGAAAGAAGATCTACGACTTCACCATCCAGCGAATTGTAAGTCGGACAGTTATAGTTTGGAATGACTGCATTTACATCATATATATATATATATATATATATATATATATATATATATATATATATATATATATATATATATATATACAGTGAGAGTAAAAAGTATTTGATCCCTTGCTGATTTTGTTGGTTTGCCCACTAATAAAGACATGATCAATCTATACTTTTAATGGTAGATGTATTCTAACATGAAGAGACAGAATATCAAAACGAAAGTCAGGAAAATAACTTGAAGGAATATATATGAATTTATTTGTATTTCATTGAGGGAAATAAGTATTTGATCCTCTAGTATGCATTAGGAGTTCTGGCTTTCACAGACCAGTTACACACTCCCAATCAACTTGTTACCTGAATTGAAGACACCTGTTCTAAATAATCACCTGTATAAAAGACACCTGTTCACAGAATCAGACAATCAGACAGATTCCAAACTCTCCAGCATGGGTAAGACTAAAGAACTCTCTCAGGACCTCAGAGACAGGATTGTTGACCTGCACAAATCTGGAATGGGCTACAAAAACATTAGCAAGATGCTGGGTATTAAAGTAACAACCATTGGTGCAATTGTGAGAAAATTTAAGGAGTATAACATGACCATCAATAGACCTCGGTCTGGTGCTCCACAGAAGATTTCACCTCGTGGGGTGGCAATGATCATGAGGACAGTGAGAAATCGGCCTGCAACCACACAGCGGGAGTTAGTGAATGACCTCAAGGCAGCTGGGACCACAGTCACCAGGAAAACAATTGGCAACACTTTGCGCCGCAATGGATTAAAATCCAACACTTTGCGCCGCAATGGATTAAAATCCTGCAGTGCCCGAAAGGTACCCCTGCTTAAGAAGGCACATGTGGTGGCTCGCCTAAAGTATGCCAATGATCACCTCAAAGATGCACAAAGTGATTGGGAGAAGGTTCTGTGGTCAGACGAGACCAAAATTGAACTATTTGGCCTAAACTCTACTCGTCATGTGTGGAGGAAGAAAAATGCTGCCTATGATCCCAGGAACACTGTGCCCACCGTCAAGCATGGTGGTGGAAACATTATGTTTTGGGGGTGTTTCTCTGCCAAAGGCACAGGGCTACTTCACCGCATCAGTGGGAAGATGGATGGAGCCATGTACCGAGCAGTCCTGAGGGACAACCTCCTCCCCTCTGCTAGGAAGCTGAAAATGGGCCGTGGCTGGGTCTTCCAACATGACAACGACCCGAAGCATACAGCAAAGGCAACAAAGGACTGGCTCAAGAAGAACCATATTAAGGTCATGGAGTGGCCCAGCCAGTCTCCGGACCTCAATCCAATCGAAAATCTATGGAGAGAGCTGAAGGTCCAAGTTGCCAAGCGACAGCCCACCAACCTTAATGATTTAGAGAGGATCTGCAAAGAAGAGTGGGCCAAAATTCCCCCTGATATGTGTGCTCACCTTGTGGTTAACTACAACAAGCGTTTGACCGCTGTGCTTGCAAACAAAGGCTTTGCCACCAAGTATTAAGTGCTTTCGGATAGAGGGATCAAATACTTATTTCCCTCAATGAAAAACAAATGAATTAAAATAAATTCTTTGAAGTTATTTTCTGGATTTTCATTTTGATAATCTGTCTCTTCATGTTAGAATACATCTACCATTAAAAGTATAGAATGATCATGTCTTTATTAGTGGGCAAACCAACAAAATCAGCAAGGGATCAAATACTTTTTACTCTCACTGTATACAGCAGTGGTTAACCCTTTGGGCGCCCCATTTTTTTTCAATGTTGACATATTTTTTACATGAATATTTCAAAGAGCTGTTGCACAAAAGTGGTAAGAGATAGAGCTTTGCTCCAAATTACAAATTTGTAGGGCAGGACCTAAAGTATATTTTTAAGATATTTTTGTAGATCTAATTTGCATATTATGACATCATCATGACGTCATCAGTAGGCGGACAGCTGAAATTAAGGAATTTCACAGTGGGAGAGACTCTGGATCAATCAAATTGGGATGTTTTGCTTAAAAATTTAATGTTTTGTCATCTACTGAGTGTCTGTGACCTTGTTGTTGCTTAAAATACTGTTATTTACTTTAGATGCATCCGTAGTGAGCATCCAAGAAAACATTGATGACATATGTTGACTGCTCGGAATTCTGTTGAAATTTCTCTTGTGTGTCTGGCCATAAAATAAGGTAATTTTAGACAATATGCATGGAAAAAAGAGAAAATACTTCATATATTATCAAGAGGGTTGAAATATCATATTTGAGTATCAATAACTCTAGCTAAGAATCCTTTTTAGCTTTATTATTATATTTATATTTCAGGAACTGATTTTATATTTCAAAGAACTGATTCAAAATACAATTCAAAATATTATTTACATGGCAAAGAACTGATTCAAAATATTATTCAAAACAATGAAACATGTAGGCCTAAGAACTACACAAACATGCCAAATATTCATCCATACACATGCCTCAGGGGGTCACTCAGAAATCAGTTCTATTCTATCTATCCGACATCTCAATCCTCTTGCTCCAGATCGAAAACGTGATCCTGAAGCACCACACTGCACATTTACGCAAAAGTTTTCCTGGTCAGATTCCTCACTATCACTGCTACTACTTCGGTCAAAATCATCAAATGTTGGATCTTCAGGTTCAGAATCCGAGTCAGCTAAGACCTGACACAATGCCTCATGAACCGTGAACCTCTTTTTTGCCATTTCGTGTGTTTGATGTATAACTTTAGTCAGCAATGCGAGAGCAGCCGCCTCCGTAATACTCCGGAATAGCTCTGAGCGAGCGCTTCGAGGTGTGGTCATTTACCAAGGCATTTCCTGGAAAACTTTTCATGGGGGCAGGGCCTAAATTTGTGCTCGGGAGACAGATTTGCATGTCTGCCACCTAATAGTATGGAGTATGAACTGCATTCAAATCGCAGTTAGATGAGAGAGTGGATTAAACAGAGCACCGCCGCTTGGCGCAAATTTGCGACTTGGGCGCCCAGAGGGTTAAAGTACTCGCATTATGTACTGAAGTAAAAGTACAGATAATTGTGTGAAATAGTCTGATAAAAGTATAAGTACTGATTTAACTGAAGTAAACTTGTCAATTGTAATCAACTACAAAAGTAAAAAGTAAAACTGTATTATTATTTATTGATTTTTGTTATGGATGAAATAATATGCATTTATCCAAAAAATGAAGCCTTTAAAAGTGAGTTTATTTATTGGGCCATGGTGCTCAGTTTAGTGCGTATGGACAGAACATTTAGGAAATATTCATAAGTCATAAATAAGAGATGGAAAAACAAAAAGTCTAAATTATGAGATAAAACGTCACAATTCCCAGTCACTAAACACAATCAGAATTAATCCATATTTAAAGCACATTGTGGTTTGTGGAGAAAGTGTGTTTTAAGTGTCTTATAGTCAGTATTTATTCTTAGTAATATCTGTTCATATAACATATAGTCAAACATAAATACATCATTTGGATCTTCTGGACCACCTTATTTATTACCTTTACTGAATATTTGCTCCAGTAGTTTTTTGCTGCTGATAATCAAACAAACTTTACCCCCTCTGTCTGTGGGGGGTAAAGGATGTGATATTTATTATTATTGCTTTTTTTTCAGTAAAATACTGTAATTAATGTATACCTTCAAGTTTTGCCATTCATTTGTAAAGCAGCATTTACTGATGTGTGTTTGTGTAGATTCAGAAATATTTCCTAAACCTGAAGAGCACCGTGCCCTCCATGTCCCCCATCGACAAGAACTGGCCCCCCAGGCCCTACCTGTTCCTAGAAGGAGTCCACACAGACCTGAGGAGGATCTTCCATCTGTGGAGGGTTAGAAACACACACACAAACTTTACTGCTGCTTTATTTCATTTCATTTCATTATGAAAAAAAAGTTAAAATTCTGAGATAAAGTAAAAATGATGAGCTCATTTTTTCTTTAATTCCTTTTTTTTTTATTCTTCAAGATTATTTTCTTTATTTCAATATTTTTCCCCTTAATTCAAGGTTTATTTTGTTTAATTCAAACTTTTTTTTTGCATTTTTTTCTCCTTAAATTTTTTTTTTTGCTTAGTTGCTTTTTTCTTAATTAAAGTTGGTTTTTTTTGCTGATTTGCTTATTTATTTATTTGCTTAATTCATGATTTTTTTCAAATGTATTTATTTAATAATTTTTTTCCCCAATTCAAGCAAAAAAATAATGGAAAGATGTTAAATGTCATTAATAAATAGAAAGTGTTTCAGATAGTGACGTGTTATGAGCAGTGACGTCCACTCAGTTCTTCTGCCTTTTCCACCCATTTTTTTTTTTAATAAAAAGAAATCAATCATCCATCAAACACATATTGACCTCCAGGTCATAACTGTATCCATAGCAACGGCCTGTCCTTCACAGCAACAATCTGTTCCACAGAAAAAACAAAAGTGTAGAATATTTGACCAACAGAAAACAGTGTAACAATAATAACTAGTATTGACAGAATGTTTAACCCCGCCCCTATTTTGTGTCAATCTCCAGTTTCTATGACAACCTGTACTTGAATTAGAGCCAATAATGTGATTTTGACCTTTCTGCTAAATACGACGTTGACCTTTGACCTTTTTCAATATTGATGATTTGGTTATATGTATATATGTGTCAGTGTGTGTAATATTATGATAATATATCCAGTATTGATTAAGTTATAGCCTGATATGTTTATGTTTGACACAGTGTTACACAGGTTAATTTGGACACATGTCACCTTTGACCTCCAGAGATCTGAAAAACTATTGCTTGTAGGTGATAAGGCCAATTATTAGAATTGTATAAATCTTCATTCTGCATCGTTTGGTACCAATCTGAAAGTTCTGTGACCCTCTGTTCTGGAGTTAGAACCATAATGTGATTTTGACCTTTTAGTTAATTGTGACCTTTGACCTTTATTATTGTTATTAGTAGTAGTAGTAGTAATAATGATAATGATGAGGATGAGGATAATAATAATAATAGATCTTATACAGGGCCAATATGTGAAGTGCTTGTTTTTGTTTGCTCTTTTTGGGGGGTGGGGTGGGGGGGGGGTTTAGTGCAAGAAATACCGAAGCCAGTTCACAGAAGAAAAGAAGGCGGTGTACGAGGAGAAGCTGGAGGCCAGTGAGATCTTCAAGGATAAGAAGGCGCTGTACCCCAGCAGGTGACGACCACATGTTTCACACCTACACTTTAGGCGATTTTGTCGTCATTTAACTCGATTTAAGTAAAAAAAGAAAATATCTGTTTTTGAATTGAATTAAGTGGAATTAGGAGTTGACGCGGTTCATTTTAAAGTCGGATTTAAAGAGAGAAAAAGGGGAAAAAAACACAAAACAGGAAGTGGACGCCATCATTTTCTTCCAGTAGACATCCAGACGTTGTCCAATCAGAAGCCTCTGTTCCTCCTGGAATACACCATGGAATTCAAGGTGCTTTACACAAAAACAGAAACAGAAGAAAATTAAAATGATAAAGATGCATTAAAAGACAATTAAAATCAAGACATAAAAACATTTTAAAGCAAATAATAATCTAAGTCAAAGCTCCAGTGAACAATAATGTTTTCATCTGATTTAAATGAACTGACAGTTTGAGCAGACCATAGATATTAACACTAGTTAACACTAGTTAACACTAGTTAACACTAGTTAACACTAGTTAACAGTTGTTCTCAGACCTCAGGTATTAACACTAGTTAACACTAGTTAACAGCTTTTACTTAGATTATTATTTGCTTTAAAATGTTTTTATGTCTTAATTTTAATTGTCTTTTAATGCATCTTTATCATTTTAATTTTCTTCTGTTTCTGTTTTTATGTAAAGCACCTTCAGTTGTCCTGTACGTGACATGTGATATATAAATATATTTGACCGTGTTTCCATTAACGGTCGTTCTCTGCAGGAGCGTCGTCACTCTGCTCAAATATCGACCTGTGACGTTTCACTGCCGTCGCCTTAGTTCAGTTCTATTTATTTTAACAGTACATCTTAAAAATAAATAAAATACAGAAGAAAAGAAACAAAAGACAAAAAAAGGTTTTCAGAGTCACCACTCAAAGGAGGTTAAAGTTCAGAATCCTACCCCTTTAACAGTTTTATAAATAAATAAATAACTTACACCATGGAATTAGTTCTGAAAAGAAGCAGAAATATTTAATGTTTCAACTGAAGACAGTGAATCTTTTAACAGGACCTGCCTCCAATATCTGCATATTTTAATTTATAAAATAGTCAAGTGCATGTTATAAAAATGGTTCAACAACAACATTCAGTTAAAGCTTAGTTTATATGTTTTAATCCAGTTCCAGACGAAGTTTCATCCATCACTTTGTCCGTTGGTCAAGAGTTTAGCGACCTGGACAAATGGAACAGAACCACAGGACGTTGCGGGTCAGTAGAGGGTTTCAAACACAACATCCATGATACAGACGGAGGCATAAATAGAAAGGTCCGGAACACATACATGGATTGGGTCTGGTTCTGGAGGAATACATGAGCTTTACTTTATGAAGAAATGTGGGTGAAATGGGGCAAAAGGTAAAAGGGTTAAAGAGGTTCAGTGTGGGAGCATGTGGTGACAGCTGCTGTGTCCTCTCTGTGTCCTCTGTGTCCTTCCTGTCCTCTCTGTGTCCTTTCTCTGTCCTTTGTTTCCTTTCTCTGTCCTCCCTGTGTCCTCTCTGTCCTCTCTGTGTCCTCTGTGTCCTTTCTCTGTCCTTTGTTTCCTTTCTCTGTCCTCCCTGTGTCCTCTCTGTCCTCTCTGTGTCCTCTGTGTCCTTTCTCTGTCCTTTGTTTCCTTCTTCTGTCCTCACTGTGTCCTCTCTGTGTCCTCCCTGTGTCCTCTCTGTCCTTTCTGTGTCATCTCTGTGTGTCCTCTCTGTGTTCTCTCTGTCCTTTCTCTGTCCTTTGTTTCCTTTCTCTGTCCTCTGTGTCCTCTCTGTCCTCTCTGTGTCATCTCTGTGTCCTCTCTCTGTCCTCCCTGTGTCCTCTCTGTCCTCTCTGTGTCCTCTGTGTCCTTTCTCTGTCCTTTGTTTCCTTTTTCTGTCCTCACTGTGTCCTCTCTGTGTCCTCTCTGTCCTTTCTGTGTCATCTCTGTGTGTCCTCCCTGTGTCGTCTCTCTGTCCTCTGTGTGTCCTCTGTGTCGTCTCACTGTCCTCTGTGTCAGTGTGGGTCAGCTGTTTAAAGGAGACTACCTGGAGATGGGAAAGAACCCAAAGTATCAGAAGCTGAACAACGCGGTGGACGAGAAGGTCCTGCTGTCCGTCGTGGTCAACAAGATCAACAGAGCCAACGGGAAAGTAAGAGCACGCTTTAAAACACGCCGTGTCCAGAGTACGTGGGTCGGTCTGTGGTAGAGCGGGTCATCCAATAACTGAAGGGTTAGCGGTTCAAATCCCACATTGTTGCATTTATTTTTTTTGTTTTCATTTTTGTTTCCTTTCTTTCTTTATTACTTTTTTCTTTATTTATTTTATTATATTACATCATAATTATTAGTTTTTAATAGTTAAAAAATATTTATTTGTATTGATTTATTTTTCTTTATTTTTCTTCTTTATATTATTTATTCATTTATTTTATCAAATTATATTTATTTTTTATAAATTTTTTTATTCAAATTGTAATTCATTTTTATTCATTTATTTTTCTTTATTTAATTGTATTGTTTTAGTTATTTGTCTTTTCTTTCTTTATTCATTTATTTAAATTATTTGTTAATTTATTTTTTATATGAAGTTAGATTTATTTGTTTTTATTCATTTTAAAATATATATATATATATATATATATATATATATATATATATATATATATATATATATATATATATATATATTAATTTTTATTAATTTATTTTTCTTTATTTTATTTTTTATGTATTTGTCTTTTCTCTATTCATTCATTCATGCATTCATTCATTTTATGTATTTTTTATGTATTTATTTATTGTTTAATCATTCTTTTTTTTTTTAACTATTTTGGCTAGAAGACGGTGATGACACTGAAACATATGTTCAGTGTCGACCACTAATCTGTTTGACTGAAAATTGGCAAAAGTCACAATTGAGATAAAAAGTTTGGATTATGAGATTAAATTAATATATTTTTAAAGCATAATTATGGGATTAAAAAGTCAGAATTGTGAGATAAAAAGTAAAAAATAAGAGTTAAGAAATCATGATCACAATCATGAGATTAAAGTGGGAAATATGAAACCGAAAGTTGAAAATGAAATGATATTTATTTATGACAACAGGAAAAGTCAGAAAAGTTTCAAAGTGATGATAAAATAAAGCTCTTTCTTCTTCTGTTCCTATAAAAGCAGCAGCATAAACACCTTGTTCTCTGATCGACAGGGTACGGCCCGGATCTTCCTGCTGACCAAGAAGAGCGTGGTTCTGGCCGACCAGAAGACGGGTCAGGTCAAGGCCAGCGTCCCTCTGCCGGACCTCAGCAGCGTGTCGGTCAGTACGCAGTCCGACGGCTTCTTCGCTCTGAGGCTCAAAGAGGTGAGTGTGAAAAGGAAGCAGCAAGTGTGAGGCGGTCCCTCTAGAATGTTCCGACAGCTCCCATTCACTTTGAATGAACGTTCCCAGCATCCTACGGGCGGATTTTTTTTGATAACCGCCCGCTGCGCCATTAACGCCCGCTGCGCCATTAACGCCCGCTGCCAGTGGCAACGAGTTTTGTCACTTCAGGTTCACAGAACCATATCATTCCGCAAGTAGTTCGGCCAGTTGAAAGTAAATATTGTCTACGTTATAAGGGCTGTTTTATCCAGTCTGTTAGAGTCATAGCAGGAATGAACTGAAATAACCATAGAATAAACGGGATAATGCATTGACCACTTGTGACCGTCGATAGTTTCTGATAGTAACACATGGGCGATCCATTATCCCGCTTATTTCACACTGTAAAAAATAACAAATACATAAGCAGGTATAAATATGAAAATGTTTAATCAGATTAATCACAGAGTTTCTATGGATTAATTTCCATTAATCATGATCAAAATACATCATGTCAGTCCATTGTTGTTGTTCTTTTTAAACTCAAATTTCCCACAAAAATTCCCAAAAATGCAAAAGGTTCACAAAAAAGTGTTGAACATTTTGAAGTCTTCTAAAATATAGAAAAAACAAAGTATATTTATAAAAAAAAAAATGTTCCTCTCGCCTCACGTGGGCGGTGTCTCCTTCAGACTCAGGTCCTCTACCATAGGCCCCTCCCACCTGGGCGGTGTCTCCTTCAGACTCGGGTCCTCTACCAGAGGCCCCTCCCACCTGGGCGGTGTCTCCTTCAAACTCGGGTCCTCTACCAGAGGTCTGGGAGCCTGAGGGTTCTGTGCAGGATCTTAGCTGTTCTTAACAATGTTCTCTTTTGGACACAGATCTCTGATGTTGTTCCTGGTATCTGCTGGAGACATTGTCCCAGCTTGGGGGTCACTGCCCCTAGTGCCCCCATCACTACTGGTACCACTGTTGCCTTCACACTCCACATTTTCTCTAACTTTCAGCCCTTGGTATTTCTCAAGCTTCTCAAGCTATATATATATATATATATATATATATATATATATATATATATATATATATATATATATATATATATATATATATATATATATATATATATATATTGCGGATATTCGAACCCTGACCTGTGGGACTTCCAGATCCAGACTGACAAGATGGTGATGGCCAATCAGCCTGACATAGTGGTGGTGGATAAACATGAGAAGACAGTGGTGGTGATAGATGTAGCAGTCCCCAGTGATAGCAACATGAGAAAGAAAGAACATGAGAAGAGAAGAGACACCGCCCAGGTGGGAGGGGCCTCTGGTAGAGGACCCGAGTCTGAAGGAGACACCGCCCAGGTGGGAGGTATATATATGTATATATGTATATATATATATATATATATATATATATATATATATATATATATATATATATATATATATATGTGTATATATATATATATATATATATATATTTATATATATATATGTGTATATATATATATATATATATATGTGTATATATATATATATATATGTATATATGTATGTATATATATATGTATATATGTGTGTGTGTGTGTGTGTGTAAAAACCTGATGTATAGAATTCAATACATTCAGTACATAGTTAATCCACCAGGGGGAGGAATGTATTCACCAGAGGCCTTTCAGTGACACTACAAGACTGTCATTAATGAGGGAAGATGAAAAACTGGAACCATTTAGAAAAGTAATTAACAATCAAATATCAAACAAAAAACAAACTCATATAAATGGAAATGATAAAAAGTTCACTGGTTGTGCTTTTTTTATGTTCTTTCTTTTGTTCACTTCCTGTCATCGTCATCTGTGTGATCAGTGGATCTGCTAACATCACATCCCATGATGCTTTGCTTCTTATATCCCGTGTTAGGGCTCTGCATCAGCTGTTAAAGGAGACTTCTTACTAAGCAGCGAACATCTGATCGAGATCATCACCAAACTCCACCGTGTCGGAGCCACGGCGGCGGATATGGAGCAGATCAACGTGGACATTTCTGACGAGTAAGAGCGAACGCCACAGATGAAGGGTTTAGGTTCTAACATTAGGTAGTACAAGTACAAGTACAGCAGGTACAGGTACAGCAGGTACAGGTACAGCAGGTACAGGTACAGCAGGTACAGGTACAGCAGGTACAGGTACAGCAGGTACAGGTACAGCAGGTACAGGTACAGCAGGTACAAGTACAGCAGGTACAAGTACAGCAGGTACAGGTACAGCAGGTACAGGTACAGCAGGTACAGGTACAGCAGGTACAGGTACAGCAGGTACAAGTACAGCAGGTACAGGTACAGCAGGTACAAGTACAGCAGGTACAAGTACAGCAGGTACAAGTACAGCAGGTACAGGTACAGCAGGTACAGGTACAGCAGGTACAGGTACAGCAGGTACAAGTACAGCAGGTACAGGTACAGCAGGTACAGGTACAGCAGGTACAAGTACAGCAGGTACAAGTACAGCAGGTACAGGTACAGCAGGTACAAGTACAGCAGGTACAAGTACAGCAGGTACAAGTACAGCAGGTACAGGTACAGCAGGTACAGGTACAGCAGGTACAGGTACAGCAGGTACAAGTACAGCAGGTACAGGTACAGCAGGTACAGGTACAGCAGGTACAAGTACAGCAGGTACAGGTACAGCAGGTACAAGTACAGCAGGTACAGGTACAGCAGGTACAGGTACAGCAGGTACAGGTACAGCAGGTACAGGTACAGCAGGTACAAGTACAGCAGGTACAGGTACAGCAGGTACAAGTACAGCAGGTACAGGTACAGCAGGTACAAGTACAGCAGGTACAGGTACAGCAGGTACAAGTACAGCAGGTACAGGTACAGCAGGTACAAGTACAGCAGGTACAGGTACAGCAGGTACAAGTACAGCAGGTACAAGTACATATTCCTCTCTGGGTTGTGTTTAACAGTCTCTTATCTTCTTGTTTGTTTGTTTGTTTGTTTGTTTTCCACAGGTTCCTGGTTCAGTTCAAACAGGACAAAGTATGTGTCAAATTCATTCAGGGTTCTCCCAAGAACGGCAACAGCGTCTCCTGCAAACGCAAGAACAACCGTCTGCTGGAGGTGTCGGTTCCCACCACGCCGTAGTTAAGCTCCGCCTCTCCACTGCTGTTCATAGGACAGGCGCTCAGACCCCGGGGGGGTGGGGCAGGGGGGCGGGACTTAAACACCCAACAACCACCAAACCGCGGCACCCGCGTCGAACCCGAACGAATATCGTCAGTGCAGTTGTTGAGCTCCGTTTGTTTTTATTCCTCTAGTCTGTTCTTCTTCTCAGATGGACGGCGGCGTCTCTATATCTGTAACCATGGTGACCAGTGCCGCTGTTTGGTTTTAACCCACAAAGACCCTGTGTGACTTTTACAGCACATTCCAAATGAATTATTTTCTCTCTATTGTGTTCATTGTCACCGTTTCTTATATTATCCGACATTATTTTGTTTTAGTTTCAATGAAAATCAGGTGTTTTGTGATTAATTATTATTATTAATTTATCACTTTACTTTATTGCGCACTTTAAAAAAGAAAAGAAGAAAATAAACTATAAATACTAGGGCTGTCAAATGATTCAAATGTTTTAATTGGATTAATCACAGTGTTGCTATGGATTAATTTGTATTAATCGTGATCAAAACACCTCATATCAGTCCATTGTCAAATTTTCCCCCAAAAATTCACAAAAATAAAATATATGAAATACACCAAAATGACCGTAGAATTATTAGTAGATCCACGAAGTAAAGTGTGAGCGGATATTGTAATAAATGTGTGATTAATCACTTAAAGGATTAACTGGAGTAAAAATATGTTCAGTTAATTTTTAGATGATCAGGAGTTAAGATTAAAATCACATCATTTGGACGAACACTGAGAAATTTAAATTTTTCCATTTTGGTCCAAACTGTGTTAACATGGAAGTGATTAGAACATGTTTGTTTGTATTTACAGACGAACTCTAATAAAGTTTAAACATCATCACACTTCAGTGGTAGGAAGTAGAGGGTCCCTAAAGACAAAGACAAGTGTCCTCAGGTCTTCATGTCCTCAGTGTGTCCACAGTTACTGGTCTACACACATGGACCTGTGGTTCAGAAGACGTCTTTAATAATAATATATAATAACAATAATATTCATTATAATTGGACAATAAGACACATTATGTAAAGTCAAAATCATAGTTTGGTGTTGGTGAAAAATCGAACCCTATTCACTTCCATGTTAAAACAGTTTGGATCAAAACAGCAACATTTCTTCATGTTCATCCAAATGATGTGATTTTAATGTCAACTACATGGATGTACTCCCAATCATCTAAAAAAAATAGCTGAACTTATTTTTACTCCAGATAATCCCTTTAATGTTTGGTTAAATATCGAGGAAAATGTTCAAAAACGGCTCCTTATGGGTTAAAAGTCTGAACTGAACTGGGGACAAAGTTTCACTGGTTTGGTCGAAAAACAAAACAAAGTGTTGTTGGGCTGCAGAGACTTTTGTATTATTATTATTATTATTATTATTATTATTATTATAAATATAAATGATGCTGAGGATTGTTCTGTCTGTATCGTCATCGTCTTCAGAGACAAAAAGTTTGCGACTGGCCTCGTGTTAAACTTTTTTTTTTTTTTGATATGGATCCGACTAAAAGACGGTTTAAAAACAGAGGAGCTTTTTTGGGGGTTTATAAGGGGGCCAACAGGAGCAAACACACCGCATCAACAAAACGCTGCAAACACAAGAAGGATGAAACAAATGAAACTACAAATAATGCAAAATAAAAATGCTGCAAATACCAAAACATGTAAAGTCTCTAAACAACTGCAAAAAGCATCAGATAAAAAGTTCAAATTATTAAATAAAAAGTTCAAATTATTAAATAAAAAGTTCAAATTATTAAATAAAAAGTTCAAATTATTAAATAAAAAGTTCAAATTATTAAATATAAAGTTAAAATTATTAAATATAAAGTTAAAATTATTAAATAAAAAGTCAAAATTATTAAATAAAAAGTCAAAATTCCAAGTCACTAAACACAAACCAAAATGAATGAACCAAGCAGAAGCAAAAACCTCAAAACAACTGAAAGAGAGAAACGCTGCTAATTCACTCCACAATAAAACACAAGTTCAAAAGACATTTGGTGAAGCTGTTTTATTTTGGT
>CM035803.1:49544850-49587350 GCA_020466265.1 Siphamia tubifer
GGCCTCTGGTAGAGGACCCGAGTCTGAAGGAGACACCGCCCAGGTGGGAGGGGCCTCTGGTAGAGGACCAGAGTCTGAAGGAGACACCGCCCAGGTGGGAGGGGCCTCTGGTAGAGGACCCGAGTCTGAAGGAGACACCGCCCAGGTGGGAGGGGCCTCTGGTAGAGGACCAGAGTCTGAAGGAGACACCGCCCAGGTGGGAGGGGCCTCTGGTAGAGACACCGCCCAGGTGGGAGGGGCCTCTGGTAGAGGACCCGAGTCTGAAGGAGACACCGCCCACGTGGGGTGAGAGGAACATTTTTTTTTTTATAAATATACTTTGTTTTTTCTATATTTTAGAAGACTTCAAAATGTTCAACACTTTTTTGTGAACCTTTTGCATTTTTCGAAATTTTTGTGGGAAATTTGAGTTTAAAAAGAACAACAACAATGGACTGGCATGATGTATTTTGATCATGATTAATGGAAATTAATCCATAGAAACTCTGTGATTAATCTGATTAAACATTTTCATATTTTTTCAGCCACAGTATTTATACCTGCTTATGTATTTGTTATTTTTTACAGTGTGAAATAAGCGGGATAATGGATCGCCCATGTGTTACTATCAGAAACTATCGACGGTCACAAGTGGTCAATCCATTATCCCGTTTATTCTATGGTTATTCCAGTTCATTCCTGCTACGACTCTAACAGACTGGATAAAACAGCCCTTATAACGTAGACAATATTTACTTTCAACTGGCCGAACTACTTGCGGAATGATATGGTTCTGTGAACCTGAAGTGACAAAACTCGTTGCCACTGGCAGCGGGCGTTAATGGCGCAGCGGGCCTTAATGGCGCAGCGGGCGGTTATCAAAAAAAATTCAAAGTGAATGGGAGCTGTCGGAACGTTCTAGAGGGACCGCCTCACACTTGCTGCTTCCTTTTCACACTCACCTCTTTGAGCCTCAGAGCGAAGAAGCCGTCGGACTGCGTACTGACCGACACGCTGCTGAGGTCCGGCAGAGGGACGCTGGCCTTGACCTGACCCGTCTTCTGGTCGGCCAGAACCACGCTCTTCTTGGTCAGCAGGAAGATCCGGGCCGTACCCTGTCGATCAGAGAACAAGGTGTTTATGCTGCTGCTTTTATAGGAACAGAAGAAGAAAGAGCTTTATTTTATCATCACTTTGAAACTTTTCTGACTTTTCCTGTTGTCATAAATAAATATCATTTCATTTTCAACTTTCGGTTTCATATTTCCCACTTTAATCTCATGATTGTGATCATGATTTCTTAACTCTTATTTTTTACTTTTTATCTCACAATTCTGACTTTTTAATCCCATAATTATGCTTTAAAAATATATTAATTTAATCTCATAATGCAAACTTTTTATCTCAAGTGTGACTTTTGCCAATTTTCAGTCAAACAGATTAGTGGTCGACACTGAACATATGTTTCAGTGTCATCACCGTCTTCTAGCCAAAATAGTTAAAAAAAAAAAAAAAGAATGATTAAACAATAAATAAATACATAAAAAATACATAAAATGAATGAATGCATGAATGAATGAATAGAGAAAAGACAAATACATAAAAAATAAAATAAAGAAAAATAAATGAATAAAAATTAATATATATATATATATATATATATATATATATATATATATATATATATATATATATATATATATTTTTTTTTTTTTTTTTTTTAAATTAATAAAAACAAATAAATCTAACTTCATATAAAAAATAAATTAACAAATAATTTAAATAAATGAATAAAGAAAGAAAAGACAAAAAACTAAAAAAATACAATTAAATAAAGAAAAATAAATGAATAAAAATGAATTACAATTTGAATAAATTTTTTTATAAAAAATAAATATAATTTGATAAAATAAATGAATAAATAATATAAAGAAGAAAAATAAAGAAAAATAAATCAATACAAATAAATATTTTTTAACTATTAAAAACTAATAATTATGATGTAATATAATAAAATAAATAAAGAAAAAAGTAATAAAGAAAGAAAGGAAACAAAAATGAAAACAAAAAAAATAAATGCAACAATGTGGGATTTGAACCGCTAACCCTTCAGTTATTGGATGACCCGCTCTACCACAGACCGACCCACGTACTCTGGACACGGCGTGTTTTAAAGCGTGCTCTTACTTTCCCGTTGGCTCTGTTGATCTTGTTGACCACGACGGACAGCAGGACCTTCTCGTCCACCGCGTTGTTCAGCTTCTGATACTTTGGGTTCTTTCCCATCTCCAGGTAGTCTCCTTTAAACAGCTGACCCACACTGACACAGAGGACAGTGAGACGACACAGAGGACACACAGAGGACAGTGAGACGACACAGAGGACACACAGAGGACAGAGAGAGGACACAGAGATGACACAGAGAGGACAGAGAGGACACAGAGATGACACAGAGAGGACAGAGAGGACACAGAGATGACACAGAGATGACACAGAGATGACAGAGAGGACACAGGGAGGACAGAGAAAGGAAACAAAGGACAGAGAGAACACAGAGAGGACACACAGAGGACACACAGACATGACACAGAAAGGACACAGGGAGGACAAAAAGGACAGAGAAAGGACAGAGAGAACACAGGGAGGACACACAGAGGACACAGAGATGACACAGAAAGGACAGAGAGGACACAGGGAGGACACACAGAGGACACACAGAGGACACAGAGATGACACAGAGATGACACAGAAAGGACAGAGGACACAGGGAGGACACAGAGAGGACAGAGAGGACACAGAGAGGACACAGTGAGGACAGAGAAAGGAAACAAAGGACAGAGAAAGGACACAGAGGACACAGAGAGGACAGAAAGGACAGAGAGGACACAGGGAGGACACAGAGAGGAGACAGAGAGGACACAGAGAGGACACACAGAGGACACACAGAGATGACACAGAAAGGACAGAGAGGACACAGGGAGGACACAGAGAGGACAGAGAGGACACAGTGAGGACAGAGAAAGGACAGAGAGAACACAGAGAGGACACACAGAGGACACACAGAGGACACAGAGATGACACAGAAAGGACAGAGAGGACACAGGGAGGACACAGAGAGGACAGAGAGGACAGAGAGGACAGAGAGGACACAGAGAGGACACAGTGAGGACACAGTGAGGACAGAGAAAGGAAACAAAGGACAGAGAAAGGACACAGAGGACACAGAGAGGACAGAAAGGACAGAGAGGACACAGGGAGGACACAGAGAGGAGACAGAGAGGACACAGGGAGGACACAGGAAGGACACAGAGAGGAGACAGAGAGGACACAGAGAGGACACAGGGAGGACACAGAGAGGACACAGGGAGGACACAGGGAGGACACAGAGAGGAGACAGAGAGGACACAGGGAGGACACAGGAAGGACACAGAGAGGAGACAGAGAGGACACAGGGAGGACACAGGGAGGACACAGAGAGGACACAGGGAGGACACAGAGAGGACACAGAGAGGAGACAGAGAGGACACAGAGAGGACACAGAGAGGAGACAGAGAGGACACAGGGAGGACACAGGGAGGACACAGAGAGGACACAGAGAGGAGACAGGAAGGACACAGAGAGGAGACAGAGAGGACACAGAGAGGACACAGAGAGGACACAGGAAGGACACAGGGAGGACACAGGGAGGACACAGAGAGGACACAGGGAGGACACAGGGAGGACACAGGGAGGACACAGGGAGGACACAGAGAGGACACAGAGAGGAGACAGAGAGGACACAGAGAGGACACAGAGAGGAGACAGAGAGGACACAGGGAGGACACAGGGAGGACACAGAGAGGACACAGAGAGGAGACAGGAAGGACACAGAGAGGAGACAGAGAGGACACAGAGAGGACACAGAGAGGACACAGGAAGGACACAGGGAGGACACAGGGAGGACACAGAGAGGACACAGAGAGGACACAGCAGCTGTCACCACATGCTCCCACACTGAACCTCTTTAACCCTTTTACCTTCTGCCCCATTTCACCCACATTTCTTCATAAAGTAAAGCTCATGTATTCCTCCAGAACCAGACCCAATCCATGTATGTGTTCCGGACCTTTCTATTTATGCCTCCGTCTGTATCATGGATGTTGTGTTTGAAACCCTCTACTGACCCGCAACGTCCTGTGGTTCTGTTCCATTTGTCCAGGTCGCTAAACTCTTGACCAACGGACAAAGTGATGGATGAAACTTCGTCTGGAACTGGATTAAAACATATAAACTAAGCTTTAACTGAATGTTGTTGTTGAACCATTTTTATAACATGCACTTGATTATTTTATAAATTAAAATATGCAGATATTGGAGGCAGGTCCTGTTAAAAGATTCACTGTCTTCAGTTGAAACATTAAATATTTCTGCTTCTTTTCAGAACTAATTCCATGGTGTAAGTTATTTATTTATTTATTTATAAAACTGTTAAAGGGGTAGGATTCTGAACTTTAACCTCCTTTGAGTGGTGACTCTGAAAACCTTTTTTTGTCTTTTGTTTCTTTTCTTCTGTATTTTATTTATTTTTAAGATGTACTGTTAAAATAAATAGAACTGAACTAAGGCGACGGCAGTGAAACGTCACAGGTCGATATTTGAGCAGAGTGACGAAGCTCCTGCAGAGAACGACCGTTAATGGAAACACGGTCAAAGGCAAATGTATTTGTATATCACATGTCATGTACAGGACAACTGAAGGTGCTTTACATAAAAACACAAACAGAAGAAAATTAAAATGATAAAGATGCATTAAAAGACAATTAAAATCAAGACATAAAAACATTTTAAAGCAAATAATAATCTAAGTAAAAGCTGTTAACTAGTGTTAACTAGTGTTAATACCTGAGGTCTGAGAACAACTGTTAACTACTGTTAACTAGTGTTAATACCTGAGGTCTGAGAACAACTGTTAACTAGTGTTAACTACTGTTAACTAGTGTTAACTAGTGTTAATACCTGATGTCTGAGAACAACTGTTAACTAGTGTTAACTACTGTTAACTAGTGTTAATACCTGAGGTCTGAGAACAACTGTTAACTAGTGTTAACTACTGTTAACTAGTGTTAATACCTGAGGTCTGAGAACAACTGTTAACTAGTGTTAACTAGTGTTAATACCTGATGTCTGAGAACAACTGTTAACTAGTGTTAACTAGTGTTAATACCTGATGTCTGAGAACAACTGTTAACTAGTGTTAACTAGTGTTAATACCTGAGGGCTGAGAACAACTGTTAACTACTGTTAACTACTGTTAACTAGTGTTAACTAGTGTTAATACCTGATGTCTGAGAACAACTGTTAACTAGTGTTAACTAGTGTTAATACCTGAGGTCTGAGAACAACTGTTAACTAGTGTTAACTAGTGTTAACTAGTGTTAATACCTGAGGTCTGAGAACAACTGTTAACTAGTGTTAACTAGTGTTAACTAGTGTTAATACCTGAGGGCTGAGAACAACTGTTAACTACTGTTAACTACTGTTAACTAGTGTTAACTAGTGTTAATACCTGATGTCTGAGAACAACTGTTAACTAGTGTTAACTAGTGTTAATACCTGATGTCTGAGAACAACTGTTAACTAGTGTTAACTAGTGTTAATACCTGAGGTCTGAGAACAACTGTTAACTAGTGTTAACTAGTGTTAACTAGTGTTAATACCTGAGGTCTGAGAACAACTGTTAACTAGTGTTAATACCTGAGGTCTGAGAACAACTGTTAACTACTGTTAACTAGTGTTAATACCTGAGGTCTGAGAACAACTGTTAACTAGTGTTAACTAGTGTTAATACCTGAGGTCTGAGAACAACTGTTAACTAGTGTTACCTACTGTTAACTAGTGTTAACTAGTGTTAATACCTGATGTCTGAGAACAACTGTTAACTAGTGTTAACTACTGTTAACTAGTGTTAATACCTGAGGTCTGAGAACAACTGTTAACTAGTGTTAACTAGTGTTAATACCTGAGGTCTGAGAACAACTGTTAACTAGTGTTAACTACTGTTAACTAGTGTTAACTAGTGTTAACTAGTGTTAATACCTGAGGTCTGAGAACAACTGTTAACTAGTGTTAACTAGTGTTAATACCTGATGTCTGAGAACAACTGTTAACTAGTGTTAACTAGTGTTAATACCTGAGGGCTGAGAACAACTGTTAACTACTGTTAACTAGTGTTAACTAGTGTTAACTAGTGTTAACTAGTGTTAATACCTGATGTCTGAGAACAACTGTTAACTAGTGTTAACTAGTGTTAATACCTGAGGTCTGAGAACAACTGTTAACTAGTGTTAACTAGTGTTAACTAGTGTTAATACCTGAGGTCTGAGAACAACTGTTAACTAGTGTTAACTAGTGTTAACTAGTGTTAATACCTGAGGTCTGAGAACAACTGTTAACTAGTGTTAACTAGTGTTAATACCTGAGGTCTGAGAACAACTGTTAACTAGTGTTACCTACTGTTAACTAGTGTTAACTAGTGTTAATACCTGATGTCTGAGAACAACTGTTAACTAGTGTTAACTACTGTTAACTAGTGTTAATACCTGAGGTCTGAGAACAACTGTTAACTAGTGTTAACTAGTGTTAACTAGTGTTAATACCTGAGGTCTGAGAACAACTGTTAACTAGTGTTAACTAGTGTTAACTAGTGTTAATACCTGAGGTCTGAGAACAACTGTTAACTAGTGTTAACTAGTGTTAACTAGTGTTAATACCTGAGGTCTGAGAACAACTGTTAACTAGAGTTAACTACTGTTAACTAGTGTTAACTAGTGTTAACTAGTGTTAATACCTGAGGTCTGAGAACAACTGTTAACTAGCGTTAACTAGTGTTAACTAGTGTTAATACCTGAGGTCTGAGAACAACTGTTAACTAGTGTTAACTAGTGTTAACTAGTGTTAATACCTGAGGTCTGAGAACAACTGTTAACTAGTGTTAACTAGTGTTAACTAGTGTTAATACCTGAGGTCTGAGAACAACTGTTAACTAGTGTTAACTAGTGTTAACTAGTGTTAATACCTATGGTCTGCTCAAACTGTCAGTTCATTTAAATCAGATGAAAACATTATTATTCACTGGAGCTTTTACTTAGATTATTATTTGCTTTAAAATGTTTTTATGTCTTGATTTTAATTGTCTTTTAATGCATCTTTATCATTTTAATTTTCTTCTGTTTCTGTTTTTGTGTAAAGCACCTTGAATTGTCCTGTACATACAAATACATGTGCCTTCCATGGTGTATTCCAGGAGGAACAGAGGCTTCTGATTGGACAACGTCTGGATGTCTACTGGAAGAAAATGATGGCGTCCACTTCCTGTTTTGTGTTTTTTTTCCCTTTTTCTCTCTTTAAATCCGACTTTAAGATGAACCACGTCAACTCCGAATTCCACTTAATTCAATTCAAAAACAGATTTTTTTCTTTTTTTACTTAAATCGAGTTAAATGACGACAAAATCGCCTAAAGTGTAGGTGTGAAACATGTGGTCGTCACCTGCTGGGGTACAGCGCCTTCTTATCCTTGAAGATCTCACTGGCCTCCAGCTTCTCCTCGTACACCGCCTTCTTTTCTTCTGTGAACTGGCTTCGGTATTTCTTGCACTAAACCCCCCCCCACCCCACCCCCCAAAAAGAGCAAACAAAAACAAGCACTTCACATATTGGCCCTGTATAATATCCATTATTATTATTATCATCATCCTCATCATTATCATTATTACTACTACTACTACTACTAATAACAATAATAAAGGTCAAAGGTCACAATTGACTAAAAGGTCAAAATCACATTATGGTTCTAACTCCAGAACAGAGGGTCACAGAACTTTCAGATTGGTACCAAACAATGCAGAATGAAGATTTATACAATTCTTATAATTGGCCTTATCACCTACAAGCAATAGTTTTTCAGATCTCTGGAGGTCAAAGGTGACATGTGTCCAAATTAACCTGTGTAACACTGTGTCAAACATAAACATATCAGGCTATAACTTAATCAATACGGGATATATTATCATAATATTACACACACTGACACATATATACATATAACCAAATCATCAATATTGAAAAAGGTCAAAGGTCAACGTCGTATTTATCAGAAAGGTCAAAATCACATTATTGGCTCTAATTCAAGAACAGGTTGTCATAGAAACTGGAGATTGACACAAAATAGGGGCGGGGTTAAACATTCTGTCAATACTAGTTATTATTGTTAAACTGTTTTCTGTTGGTCAAATATTCTACACTTTTGTTTTTTCTGTGGAACAGATTGTTGCTGTGAAGGACAGGCCGTTGCTATGGATACAGTTATGACCTGGAGGTCAATATGTGTTTGATGGATGATTGATTTCTTTTTGTTAAAAAAAAAAAATGGGTGGAAAAGGCAGAAGAACTGAGTGGACGTCACTGCTCATAACACGTCACTATCTGAAACACTTTCTATTTATTAATGACATTTAACATCTTTCCATTATTTTTTTGCTTGAATTGGGGAAAAAAATAATTAAATAAATACATTTGAAAAAAATCATGAATTAAGCAAATAAATAAATAAGCAAATCAGCAAAAAAACCCAACTTTAATTAAGAAAAAAGCAACTAAGCAAAAAAAAAAATTTAAGGAGAAAAAAATGCAAAAAAAAAGTTTAAATTAAACAAAATAAACCTTGAATTAAGGGGAAAAATATTGAAATAAAGAAAATAATCTTGAAGAATAAAAAAAAAAGGAATTAAAGAAAAAATGAGCTCATCATTTTTACTTTATCTCAGAATTTTAACTTTTTTTTCATAATGAAAAGAAATGAAATAAAGCAGCAGTAAAGTTTGTGTGTGTGTGTTTCTAACCCTCCACAGATGGAAGATCCTCCTCAGGTCTGTGTGGACTCCTTCTAGGAACAGGTAGGGCCTGGGGGGCCAGTTCTTGTCGATGGGGGACATGGAGGGCACGGTGCTCTTCAGGTTTAGGAAATATTTCTGAATCTACACAAACACACATCAGTAAATGCTGCTTTACAAATGAATGGCAAAACTTGAAGGTATAGATTAATTACAGTATTTTACTGAAAAAAAAGCAATAATAATAAATATCACATCCTTTACCCCCCACAGACAGAGGGGGTAAAGTTTGTTTGATTATCAGCAGCAAAAAACTACTGGAGCAAATATTCAGTAAAGGTAATAAATAAGGTGGTCCAGAAGATCCAAATGATGTATTTATGTTTGACTATATGTTATATGAACAGATATTACTAAGAATAAATACTGACTATAAGACACTTAAAACACACTTTCTCCACAAACCACAATGTGCTTTAAATATGGATTAATTCTGATTGTGTTTAGTGACTGGGAATTGTGACGTTTTATCTCATAATTTAGACTTTTTGTTTTTCCATCTCTTATTTATGACTTATGAATATTTCCTAAATGTTCTGTCCATACGCACTAAACTGAGCACCATAGCCCAATAAATAAACTCACTTTTAAAGGCTTCATTTTTTGGATAAATGCATATTATTTCATCCATAACAAAAATCAATAAATAATAATACAGTTTTACTTTTTACTTTTGTAGTTGATTACAATTGACAAGTTTACTTCAGTTAAATCAGTACTTATACTTTTATCAGAGTATTTCACACAATTATCTGTACTTTTACTTCAGTACATAATGCGAGTACTTTAACCACTGCTGTATATGTGTCTATGTATGTATATATATATATATATATATATATATATATATATATATATATATGATGTAAATGCAGTCATTCCAAACTATAACTGTCCGACTTACAATTCGCTGGATGGTGAAGTCGTAGATCTTCTTTCCTGCATTTGCCCTGAAGAACTTTCTATACTCTCTGCGCACCTACAAGTAGAAGATAAAGAACATGCTGTTAATTATGAATGACGGCCATTGGGTCTGATGTGACTGAAGCCAGACAGAAAAACCTGGACGGACACTGGAATCACAGACGGTTGGTTAGTTACAAACAATGAACGACTGAACAGAAAAGTACAAGATGCTGGAGTTAAAATAAAAGACAAACACGGCCTCTGGTCTCTGCCCTAAAGTCAGCGGTGCTTATGTCACTGACAGAACAGGTGTGACGTAAACAGGTGTGACGTAAACAGGTGTGACGTAAACAGGTGTGACGTGAACAGGTGTGACGTAAACAGGTGTGACGTGAACATGTGTGATGTGAACAGGTGTGACGTGAACAGGTGTGACGTGAACAGGTGTGACGTGAACAGGTGTGACGTGAACAGGTGTGACGTGAACAGGTGTGACGTGAACAGGTGTGACGTGAACAAGTGTGACGTAAACAAGTGTGACGTAAACAGGTGTGACGTAAACAGGTGTGACGTAAACAGGTGTGACGTGAACAGGTGTGGCGTGAACAGGTGTGACGTAAACAGGTATGACATGAACAGGTGTGACGTGAACAGGTGTGACGTAAACATGTATGATGTAAACAGGTGTGACGTGAACGGGTGTGACGTAAACAGGTGTGACGTGAACGGGTGTGACGTAAACAGGTGTGACGTGAACAGGTGTGACGTGAACAGGTGTGATGTGATCAGGTGTGATGTGATCAGGTGTGATGTGAACAGGTGTGACGTGAACAGGTGTGATGTGAACAGGTGTGATGTGAACAGGTGTGATGTGAACAGGTGTGACGTGAACAGGTGTGATGTGAACAGGTGTGATGTGAACAGGTGTGATGTGAACAGGTGTGACGTGAACAGGTGTGATGTGAACAGGTGTGACGTGAACGGGTGTGACGTAAACAGGTGTGATGTGAACAGGTGTGACGTGAACAGGTGTGATGTGAACAGGTGTGACGTGAACAGGTGTGATGTGAACAGGTGTGACGTGAACAGGTGTGACGTGAACAGGTGTGATGTGAACAGGTGTGACGTGAACAGGTGTGATGTGAACAGGTGTGACGTGAACAGGTACATGTATAATTCACCAGGGGAGGAATGTTTTCATTAGTCTAGTGTTAAACTTTTTTCATTGACGTTCCTTCTTACAAACATTTTTTTTCCAGTTCCCACTGACATGGACTAAACATGTTTGGAAGAAAAAAAGAGGAACAGTGTCTGATTTATTAAATACAAACTTATATCAGTTTTTATCTCACAATTTTAACAATTTATCTTAAAATTGTGCATTTTTTATTTCATATTTCTAACTTTTTTTTAATCTTAATAGTGACTTTGTGACTTTGTTCATATTCACGACACACTGACTCACTTTTCAAAGGTTTCATTTGAATTCAGTTTTTTTTTTCAGCTTAAATAAGGATTTAAAAAAACACCAACCATCGTAACCATGGAAATGATGGAATGTTGTTGCGTCTGTCAAACTACAGCCACAACCTTTTAACTCAGTTTTATTCTTTTTTAAACTCCAGCTGTTATGGTTCAATATTAAATGATACATTAACTCCTGGTTTATTTGTTGTTTTTCTCTTCATTTCTATCAGTGCCAGTGTTTAGATAAAAGGGTGGAACGACAGAAGGGACACATTCACCAGGAACTGAAGCAGGATGTCAATAAGTAACGCACGCCACACGCTGTTTGATTGTCACCGCCCACGTTTCAGAACAAAAACACTGTGACTGTAAAAGTGAAAAAGATGACGGTGGAGGACTGAGAAGGATGAAGGTGATTGAGGAGGATGAGGAGGGTCAAAGGGTGGGTGGGGAGGGGGGCTTGTACTGGGTACCTTGAGTCCCTGCCAGTACGCCCAGATGACAGCGACGGCGTGTTTACGCCGAGCTTCTTCCTTCAGTCTCCTCAGCTCCCTGCGTGCCTGGGGGGGGGGGGGACGCAGGGGCAGGGGTGGGGGGGGGGGGTGCAGGGGGTAACAGGAAATCAGAGGAAGATGAAGGTGAACAAATACACGAGGAAGACCAGCCCAGAGCCCCGACACGCCTTCGTATTCTGTGGTTTGAATGTCAGTTAAAGGCAGAAATTAAAGGAAAAAAAAAAACAATAAAAATAATTAGAAAAACAATTTTTTTTTCTATTATAAACTGGAACAAAAGTCTAGTGTTTGGTACTTTCTGCTCTGGTGGCCTTCTGACCAACACTGGAAGTCAAAGAGTTGTGCTTGTTGCTATAGATGGGTCAACTCCATCACTCTGCTTGATGATCAAACAGCGTCACTTTGTTAGGCCCGCCCTCTGACTCTATACTTCACTGTGATTGGTCGACCAGTTTCAGGGAAATCTAGACAAAAGTTACATTGAGTGAAACTAGGCTACTACGATAGAACATTAGATTTACTGATGCTAGGAGGAGCTAGTGTGGCTAGGCTACTACGATAGAACATTAGATTTACTGACGCTAGGAGGAGCTAGTGTGGCTAGGCTACTACGATAGAACATTAGATTTACTGATGCTAGGAGGAGCTAGTGTGGCTAGGCTACTACGATAGAACATTAGATTTACCGATGCTAGGAGGAGCTAGTGTGGCTAGGCTACTACGATAGAACATTAGATTTACTGATGCTAGGAGGAGCTAGTGTGGCTAGGCTACTACGATAGAACATTAGATTTACTGATGCTAGGAGGAGCTAGTGTGGCTAGGCTACTACGATAGAACATTAGATTTACTGATGCTAGGAGGAGCTAGTGTGGCTAGGCTACTACGATAGAACATTAGATTTACTGACGCTAGGAGGAGCTAGTGTGGCTAGGCTACTACGATAGAACATTAGATTTACTGATGCTAGGAGGAGCTAGTGTGGCTAGGCTACTACGATAGAACATTAGATTTACCGATGCTAGGAGGAGCTAGTGTGGCTAGGCTACTACGATAGAACATTAGATTTACCGATGCTAGGAGGAGCTAGTGTGGCTAGGCTACTACGATAGAACATTAGATTAACCGATGCTAGGAGGAGCTAGTGTGGCTAGGCTACTACGATAGAACATTAGATTTACCGATGCTAGGAGGAGCTAGTGTGGCTAGGCTACTACGATAGAACATTAGATTTACCGATGCTAGGAGGAGCTAGTGTGGCTAGGCTACTACGATAGAACATTAGATTTACCGATGCTAGGAGGAGCTAGTGTGGCTAGGCTACTACGATAGAACATTAGATTAACTGATGCTAGGAGGAGCTAGTGTGGCTAGGCTACTACGATAGAACATTAGATATACCGATGCTAGGAGGAGCTAGTGTGGCTAGGCTACTACGATAGAACATTAGATTTACTGATGCTAGGAGGAGCTAGTGTGGCTAGGCTACTACGATAGAACATTAGATTTACTGACGCTAGGAGGAGCTAGTGTGGCTAGGCTACTACGATAGAACATTAGATTAACTGATGCTAGGAGGAGCTAGTGTGGCTAGGCTACTACGATAGAACATTAGATTTACTGATGCTAGGAGGAGCTAGTGTGGCTAGGCTACTACAATAGAACATTAGATTTACTGACGCTAGGAGGAGCTAGTGTGGCTAGGCTACTACGATAGAACATTAGATTAACTGATGCTAGGAGGAGCTAGTGTGGCTAGGCTACTACGATAGAACATTAGATTTACTGATGCTAGGAGGAGCTAGCGTGGCTAGGGTACTACGATAGAACATTAGTTTTACTGATGCTAGGAGGAGCTAGTGTGGCTAGGCTACTACGATGGAACATTAGATTTACTGATGCTAGGAGGAGCTAGTGTGGCTAGGCTACTACGATAGAACATTAGATTTACTGATGCTAGGAGGAGCTAGTGTGGCTAGGCTACTACGATAGAACATTAGATTAACTGATGCTAGGAGGAGCTAGTGTGGCTAGGCTACTACGATAGAACATTAGATTTACTGATGCTAGGAGGAGCTAGCGTGGCTAGGGTACTACGATAGAACATTAGTTTTACTGATGCTAGGAGGAGCTAGTGTGGCTAGGCTACTACGATAGAACATTAGATTTACTGATGCTAGGAGGAGCTAGCGTGGCTAGGGTACTACGATAGAACATTAGTTTTACTGATGCTAGGAGGAGCTAGTGTGGCTAGGCTACTACGATAGAACATTAGATTTACTGATGCTAGGAGGAGCTAGTGTGGCTAGGATAGACACTTTTTCTTAGGATAATACATTTGTGATATTTAATTTGGAAACAAACTGTTTATTTTTTTTATGTTTACATTTTTTATGTTTTGTCCCAGCTCCTGTAGACTGGGGCAGGAGATTCGGTGTAAAATAATCCAAAAACATAAAACACAAAAAAAAAACCCACAGTGTGAGAAAGCGTATCTGAGCTCTGACAGACTGTTAAGACGGTAACTCGAAGAAGAACACGGCATTGTGGGTAATATGAGTATTTATCAGGGCTGATGAACTTCTGTAAAGGAAAACAAACATGATGCTGGTTTAATGGAGGGAATAACAAACAGAAGAAGTCATTCAAACAGTTCATCTAAATAATAATATTAGTTTTGTTACATAGAAAATAAGAAAAGCACAGCAATACAACAGAGAAAACATGCAGTAAAGGAGGTGAGAGGGAAGGAGTCATGCAGCGTTAATGTATGAGAGGAAACGCAACCTGGACCAGACTGTTCTGGAAGGTTCTATCAACTATATGGACAAAAACATGTGGACGACAAGGAGATTGAGCTGTTGAAAATACAAAACAATGATATGACTAATGTTAGAATAAAGCACAGGTGGAAAGTACTTCACTACTGTACTTAAGAGGAGTTTTAGGTATTTGTACTTTACTGGAGTATTTATCTTTCTGGTGACTTTCTACTTTTACTCCCTACATTTGTTCATAAATATCTGTACTTTATACTCTTTACATTTATATAAATATATGTACTTTATACTCTTTACATTTATATAAATATATGTACTTTATACTCTTTACATTTATATAAATATATGTACTTTATACTCTTTACATTTATATAAATATATGTACTTTATACTCTTTACATTTATATAAATATATGTACTTTATACTCTTTACATTTATATAAATATATGTACTTTATACTCTTTACATTTATATAAATATCTGTACTTTATACTCTTTACATTTATATAAATATATGTACTTTATACTCTTTACATTTATATAAATATATGTACTTTATACTTTTTACATTTATATAAATATATGTACTTTATACTCTTTACATTTATATAAATATCTGTACTTTATACTCTGTACATTCTCAGAATAGATTCATTACTTTTTCAAACTAAACAGATCAGTGGAGGAGAGAAACTGTGACTTTATATATTATAGTTAGATGACTATTATTTCACAATTGCGATGTTTTCTCTTAAAATTATGAATTGTTTTTATCTCATATTAATACCTTTTTTAACCTCATTATTTTTATTTCAATTGTGACTTTTTCACCAATTTTTAACTGTAACTTGATCAAACATATTTTCTACACACTAACTCAGTTTTAAAGCCTTTATTTTGGAACTTTTCATTTATTTTTCCTGGTTAAATAAGTATTATTTCATTCATGGCAGAAAAAATAATAATGCATTTTTTACTTTATTACAGTTAATAATATGGACAAAAAATTTTTTATTTACAGTCAGAGCATGAAAAATATGAAACCTGAAATAATAATAATAAAACAAAATATCCAATAAACTATAAAATAATGAAAAAATATCATAGAACTTTTAATTTTAATATTTTTGGAAACTAAGATCATAATTTAAAAAACTAATACAATGATATTTATCCCATAATATAAAACTATATTCTGACATTAGTTATTATTGTTTTGTATCCCTGTGTGTGTGTGTGTGTGAGAGGCTGTGAATGAAGTGAACCAGCCCTGGTCGTGGGATGTATGTATGGATGTATGGATGTATGGATGGATGGATGGATGTATGTATGGATGGATGTATGGATGTATGGATGTATGGATGTATGGATGTATGTATGTATGGATGGATGTATGGATGTATGGATGTATGGATGGATGGATTTATGTATGGATGGATGTATGGATGTATGGATGTATGTATGGATGTATGGATGGATGGATGTATGTATGGATGTATGGATGTATGGATGTATGTATGGATGTATGTATGGATGTATGTATGTATGGATGGATGTATGGATGTATGGATGTATGGATGGATGGATGTATGGATGGATGGATGGATGTATGTATGGATGTATGGATGGATGGATGTATGTATGGATGTATGGATGTATGGATGGATGGATGTATGTATGGATGTATGTATGGATGTATGTATGGATGTATGGATGTATGGATGGATGGATGTATGTATGGATGGATGTATGGATGTATGGATGTATGTATGGATGTATGGATGTATGGATGGATGTATGGATGGATGGATGTATGTATGGATGTATGGATGTATGGATGGATGTATGTATGTATGGATGTATGGATGGATGTATGGATGTATGTATGGATGTATGTATGGATGGATGTATGTATGGATGGATGTATGTATGGATGGATGTATGGATGGATGGATGTATGGATGGATGTATGGATGTATGGATGGATGGATGGATGTATGGATGGATGTATGGATGTATGGATGGATGTATGGATGTATGGATGGATGTATGGATGGATATATGTATGTATGTATGGATGTATGGATGGATGGATGTATGTATGGATGGATGTATGGATGGATGTATGTATGGATGGATGTATGGATGTATGGATGGATGTATGGATGGATATATGTATGTATGTATGTGTGTATGGATGTATGTATATATGGATGGATGGATGGATGGATGGATGGATGGATGGATGGATGGATGGATGGATGGATGGATGGATGGATGGATGGATGGATGGATGGATGGATGGGGCGTGTGACAGAATCACTTCAGTCCAAATCAACACTTTTCCCAAATACCTTGGCGCCCTGCCAGCCCGCCCAAATGACGGACACGGCCCGTTTATTCCTGGCCTCCTCCTTCAGCTGACGCAGCTCTCGCCGGGCCTGATGAAAACGGTGGCAGTTGTGAAGGGTGTGGGTGGGGGTGGGGTGGAGGGGGTTAATTTTAATGAAGGTAACTGTTCCTCAAAAAAATATCAACAAGGAAAAAAAAAAAAAAGAAAGACAACGAAGAACGATCAGACGACACCATGACTTTGGTTGTCTGTTCTGGGGTTTTATTTTTGTCTTTTACCTCTAATAGGTCCGATTTATTTTGTTCTTTTTATTATTTATTTATTTATTTATCCCAGTTCTTGTTCTGGTTGTTGTTGCTAATATTGTTGTTACCATGGTTAGTATTGTTTGAACATCAACATCAAAATATATACGTGTGTAACGTTCACATCACAGGTCCTGAAATTATTCTTAGTTTAGATTTATTTGTGTTTATATATATATATATATATATATATACACACACACAGTAGTATGCCAGCATCCTGAAAAGTATTTATTTTTAATAATTGATTTCATTATTATTTATCAGGTATTTGTTTTAATTTATTCTATTCATTTATTTTTATTTTTTAATTAGTTTTTTTTAAATCACACTGTCAGGTTTTCCTAATATTGTGCAGCTCTAATCCAAACTCATACTAAAGTCAGTAAAATACCAAGGCTAGAGCTTCATATACAACATCAAGTCTCACAAATATATATAGAGATGTTTAAGAATTAAATACAGTAAGAATTTAAGGTAAAGATGGGGGAACTATATCTCACATTTTAAAAACCCTCTTCTATTCTGTTCTATTTTTGTCGTCTGAACCCACTTTATCCTCACTGGGGTCACAGGGGTCAGTGTGGGTCTAATCCAGCTCCAGCAGGTGAAGGCAGGGTCAGAGGTCACCCTGTATGAGACACCAGTTCATCTGAGAACTGAACATATATAAACAAACAACCACTGTCACATTCACACCTATGTGTGATTTAACCCTTGTGCGCTCCTTCCACTGGCTGTGTCCAACAACTGGGTCTGAAAAAGCCACATTCCAAAGTTCATCACCCCCCAAGGATATTTTACTGTTTTCAGCAGTAAGCAATGGCACCATACAGTACGTATAAAAAGGTACATTTTTTAGCCACCGGGTCACTGTGACCCGAAGGACCACACAAGGGTTAAATTAACCAGTTAACCAGTTAACCTATCAGTGCATGTGTTTGGATGGTGGGAGGAGCCAGAGTACCTGGAGAAAACCCACGAAGACACGAGGAGAATATGAGAACACACAGAAAGGTCTGGTGTAGGAATAGAACCAACAACCTTCTGTCTGTGAGGCACCAGTGTTAACTACTGCACCACTGCGATACCCCATTTCTCCCCTCTCCTCTCCTCTCTCCTCCCCTCTCCTCCTTAAATTCTCCACAGTTCAAACAGTGGACACGTTATGGAAACAAACGGGTAAAAAACCAAAGATAAAAATCCTCATGTTTGCAGAGGACAAAGTTCAGACGTGGCCTGTGTCTTTAACCCCATGTACGAGTCAGAAGGAAATAGAGCTGCACAGTACATTCATTTATATTAAGAAGTATTTCTTTGTCTTGTGTTTCCTTCTGCTTGTCTGTCAAAGCACTTTGTAAACTGTTTTTAAAAGGTGCTATAGAAATAAAAATACAAAAACAAGATCAAGACGCAGTAGAACTCGAAGCAAATGTTCTGCTACAGATATGAAGGTGATTGGGTGAACAATTTGCCCACAGTTTGGTCTCTCAGGCTATGGATGGACACTATGGCAGCAGTTCCCAACCTTTATTTTTATTCATTCATTTCATTTAAAAAGATTTTTTTTAATTTGTGGTAAAAAAAAGATGTTTTGAGCCACATTTTGTAATAATGGTGTATTTTTTAATTTTCTATTTTTCTTTATTAATTTTAATTGTATCCTGTCTAACATGATTCTGTTTTGTGTCCCTCTGCTTGGCTAACAAAGAAATGTGTAAACTGTTTTTAAAAGGTGCTATATAAATAAAGTTATTATGATTATTTTGTAATAACGATCTGTGACCTTTGCACGACTCCACACAAACACATGGAATCCACATAAAACTGAAAACGTCACAAACAGTGAGACAAACTCCTCTGTAACACTTTACAGTTCATTAATAATGTGCTAATTATATGCTCATTGTCACGTAATTCCAGGGTAATAATGCCTTTGTTACCGCTGCCAAAACTTTCTTCAGCTTAATGCGGGCAAAACAGAAGCGACTGTTTTTGGCCCTAAAAAATAAAGGTCAGTGCTCACCTTAAGTCCATGTCACTGAACTCCACGAACCAAGACAGAAATCTGGGTGTAATTATTGACTCAGACCTGAAAGTTAACAACTTTTTAAAAGTTCTGACCCAGTCTGTCTATGACCACCAGAAGAACATCCATAGAATCAAAGGTTTTCTGTCCAAACCAACCAGACACACAACAACTCATCCATTCATTTTAGTAAATTAGATCATTGTAACGGTGTCTGGTCTGAACTAAACATCAATGAGGCAGATACAGCTGATCCAACACACTGCTCCCACAGTCCTGACCAGTACCATTAAACTGGACCACATCACACCCCAGTACCATTAAACTGGACCACATCCTACCCCAGTACCATTAAACTGGACCACATCCTACCCCAGTACCATTAAACTGGACCACATCACACCCCAGTACCATTAAACTGGACCACATCACACCTCCTCAAATCCTTACATTTTCTACCTGTGGGTCAAAGGTCACAGTTCCAAATCTCACTCCTGGACTATAAAGAACTAAACGACCTTGGACCCAAATCCACCTTAGACCTGCTGGTTCTATATGAAGCATCCAGAGTCCTGAGGTCATAGGTCATCAGAAACAGGTTTACTGTGTGTTCCCAAAATCAGAACCAAACAAAGTGAAGCATCATTCAGTTGTTCTGCTCCTCACCTGTGGAACAAACTACCTGAATACCCGAGGTATTTACTGCTAACACCTGCTAACAACTGTTAACTACTGCTAACACCTGCTAACTACTGTTAACTACTGCTAACACCTGCTAACTACTGCCAACACCTGTTAACTACTGCTAACACATGTTAACTACTGCTAACACCTGTTAACTACTGCTAACACCTGCTAACAACTGTTAACTACTGCTAACACCTGCTAACTACTGCCAACACCTGTTAACTACTGCTAACACATGTTAACTACTGCTAACACATGTTAACTACTGCTAACACCTGTTAACTACTGCTAACACCTGCTAACAACTGTTAACTACTGCTAACACCTGCTAACTACTGCCAACACCTGTTAACTACTGCTAACGCCTGCTAACAACTGTTAACTACTGCTAACACCTGTTAACTACTGCTAACAACTGTTAACTACTGCCAACACCTGCTAACAACTGTTAACTACTGCCAACACCTGCCAACACCTGTTAACTACTGCTAACACCTGCTAACTACTGTTAACTACTGTTAACTACTGCCAACACCTGCTAACAACTGTTAACTACTGCCAACACCTGCTAACTACTGCCAACACCTGTTAACTACTGCTAACAACTGTTAACTACTGCCAACACCTGCTAACAACTGTTAACTACTGCCAACACCTGCTAACTACTGCCAACACCTGTTAACTACTGCTAACACCTGCTAACTACTGTTAACTACTGCCAACACCTGATAACTACTGTTAACTACTGTTAACTACTGCCAACACCTGCTAACTACTGCCAACACCTGTTAACTACTGCTAACAACTGTTAACTACTGCCAACACCTGCTAACAACTGTTAACTACTGCCAACACCTGCTAACTACTGCCAACACCTGTTAACTACTGCTAACACCTGCTAACTACTGTTAACTACTGTTAACTACTGTTAACTACTGTTAACTACTGCTAACACCTGCTAACTACTGTTAACTACTGTTAACTACTGCCAACACCTGTT
The DNA here is from genome assembly GCA_020466265.1 of Siphamia tubifer. Taxonomy (NCBI): domain Eukaryota; kingdom Metazoa; phylum Chordata; class Actinopteri; order Kurtiformes; family Apogonidae; genus Siphamia; species Siphamia tubifer. The sequence goes on from CM035803.1 coordinate 49,565,802, forward strand.
AACTACTGCTAACAACTGTTAACTACTGCCAACACCTGCTAACAACTGTTAACTACTGCTAACACCTGCTAACTACTGCCAACACCTGCTAACAACTGTTAACTACTGCTAACACCTGCTAACTACTGCCAACAACTGTTAACTACTGCTAACAACTGTTAACTACTGCTAACAACTGTTAACTACTGCCAACACCTGCTAACAACTGTTAACTACTGCTAACACCTGCTAACTACTGCCAACACCTGCTAACAACTGTTAACTACTGCTAACACCTGCTAACTACTGCTAACACCTGTTAACTACTGCTAACAACTGTTAACTACTGCTAACAACTGTTAACTACTGCCAACACCTGCTAACAACTGTTAACTACTGCTAACACCTGTTAACTACTGCCAACACCTGCTAACAACTGTTAACTACTGCCAACACCTGCTAACTACTGCCAACACCTGTTAACTACTGCTAACAACTGTTAACTACTGCCAACACCTGCTAACAACTGTTAACTACTGCCAACACCTGCTAACTACTGCCAACACCTGTTAACTACTGCTAACACCTGCTAACTACTGTTAACTACTGCCAACACCTGATAACTACTGTTAACTACTGCCAACACCTGCTAACTACTGCCAACACCTGTTAACTACTGCTAACAACTGTTAACTACTGCCAACACCTGCTAACAACTGTTAACTACTGCCAACACCTGCTAACTACTGCCAACACCTGTTAACTACTGCTAACACCTGCTAACTACTGTTAACTACTGTTAACTACTGTTAACTACTGCTAACACCTGCTAACTACTGTTAACTACTGTTAACTACTGCCAACACCTGCTAACTACTGCCAACACCTGTTAACTACTGCTAACAACTGTTAACTACTGCCAACACCTGCTAACAACTGTTAACTACTGCTAACACCTGCTAACTACTGCCAACACCTGCTAACAACTGTTAACTACTGCTAACACCTGCTAACTACTGCCAACAACTGTTAACTACTGCTAACAACTGTTAACTACTGCTAACAACTGTTAACTACTGCCAACACCTGCTAACAACTGTTAACTACTGCTAACACCTGCTAACTACTGCCAACACCTGCTAACAACTGTTAACTACTGCTAACACCTGCTAACTACTGCTAACAACTGTTAACTACTGCTAACAACTGTTAACTACTGCTAACAACTGAGGTGTGAGAAAAACTGTCAGTTCATTTAAATCACACTGAAAACATGACTGTTCACTGGAGCTTTGACTGACAATTATTGTTTTGTAAATGTTTTTATGTATCTTATTTTAATTGTCTTTTAATGCATTTTAATCATTTAAATTTTCTTATACATTTTATGTAAAGCACCTTGAATTCTCCTGTACATGACATATAATATACTAATACATTTGCCTTGCCTTATTACAAGTAATATCCGTGCAGTTTCTAGGTAATAAGCGATATAAACAGCTTCCATTTCAAGTATAATAAAATGGTAAATGTTATGGCATTATTACCATAAAATTACATTGAAATTGCAGAAATTTCTACATTCATGAAAGCTGTTTGCATCGCTATTAACTAGAAACTTGAGAGTAACTGTGATATAAGCAGTTACAAAGGCATTATTATTACCATGAAATGACATCAAAATGACCATATAATTACACATCATTAGCGTAACATAAAGTGTTTCCAACTAATCAGGCCGATGGATGACAAAGGGACGGCTAGTCTATGAGGGCGGAATGGGAGGGGTCAAGATAGGACACGTCTAACAGGTGGGGGTGGATGGTGGGTGAGGGAAGACAACAACACGCTACAACCAGGACTGGAAGTACCTTAGTTCCCTGCCAGTAAGCCCAAATTACTGTCACAGCACGTTTACTCTTGGCTTCTTGTTTAAGGCGTCTCAGCTCCGTCCGAGCCTGGTAGGAGGCGTTAAGGTGAGAGGTGGAGGACGTGAGGAGGGAACGAAGAATATGAGAGAGAGAGAGAGAGAGAGAGAGAGAGAGGGAGAGGGAGGGAAAGGGAGAGAGGGAGAGAGAGAGAGAGAGAGGGAGGGAGAGAGAGGGAGGGAGAGGGAGGGAGAGAGAGAAAGAGAGAGAGAGAGAGAGCGGGAGAGAGAGAGGGAGAGGGAGGGAGAGAGAGAAAGAAAGAGAGAGAGAGAGAGCGGGAGAGAGAGAGGGAGAGGGAGGGAGAGAGAGAAAGAAAGAGAGAGAGAGAGAGCGGGAGAGAGAGAGGGAGAGGGAGGGAGAGAGAGAAAGAGAGAGAGAGGGAGGGAGGGAGGGAGAGAGAGGGAGGGAGAGGGAGGGAGAGAGAGAAAGAGAGAGAGAGAGAGAGCGGGAGAGAGAGAGGGAGAGGGAGGGAGAGAGAGAAAGAGAGAGAGAGAGAGAGCGGGAGAGAGAGAGGGAGAGGGAGGGAGAGAGAGAAAGAGAGAGAGAGAGAGAGCGGGAGAGAGAGAGGGAGAGGGAGGGAGAGAGAGAAAGAAAGAGAGAGAGAGAGAGCGGGAGAGAGAGAGGGAGAGGGAGGGAGAGAGAGAAAGAGAGAGAGAGGGAGGGAAAGGGAGAGAGGGAGGGAGAGGGAGGGAGAGGGAGAGAGGGAGAGAGAGAGAGAGAGGGAGGGAAAGGGAGAGAGGGAGAGAGAGAGAGAGAGAGAGAGAGGGAGAGAGAGAGAGAGAGAGAGAGAGAGAGAGAGAGAGAGAGAGAGAGAGAGAGATAGAGTGAGAGGGAACAAAAAGAGAAAAAGTAGCAGAGGTGTGATCAGCGTAAAGTTGTAAAAGTTAACCTTTTAACCCCGGAGACATTATTTTCAGCTGCTGCGAGCAGCTGAAAAGTATAAATGTGTACTTTATACTCCTTATATTTATATAAATGTGTACTTTATACTCCTTATATTTATATAAATGTGTACTTTATACTCCTTATATTCATATAAATAATAACTTACATTTAAGTTATGAGTTGCTACAAAGACAAAACATTTTTAAAAAAAGAACATATACACAAAAACCATAACAATAAATGACTTCATTTGCATATTTTCAAAAAGTAGTGTGAGGAAGTCAAACTTATTTAATATAATGTTCAGCGGTGATGCGTCAGGGGTTAAAGGGTGAAAAGGTGAAACAGCAGTAATAACATAAGCACAAGTGGAGTCACAGGCAGCGGAACTGGATCCAATGAAAGGAAAACGGTTTAAGGAAGTACTGTGAAGGTGGAACCCAAGGCCAGAGCCGGTACCAGCACCCTGGTACCCTGTCGTACCTGGGTGCCGTGCCAGAAGGCTGCGATGGTGGTCACCGCCTCCTCACACCTCTTCTGGTATTTCAGTTCTCTCAGGAGTTTACGGGCCTGTCGACAAAAAAGAAAAAACAGTCCAACTAAAGTGTCACATTTTAGTTCCATCTTCAGTTTTGTTCTGCCTCCTTCTGTTCACAAGCCACCACAGGAGGAGGAACTAACCAGTGGACACACTGGTCCCTTGTTTACCGAGGGGGTTATGTTCGAAAAATAACCCAGTAAGTAAAAGGGTTTCCATTACAGAACAGTACTGACTTTACAGTACCTGGTCGTCATAGCGATAGCACTGACTTTACAGTACCTGGTCATCATAGCGATAGCACTGACTTTACAGTACCTGGTCGTCATAGCGATAGCACTGACTTTACAGTACCTGGTCGTCATAACGATAGCACTGACTTTACAGTACCTGGTCGTCATAACGATAGCACTGACTTTACAGTGCCTGGTCGTCATAACGATAGCACTGACTTTACAGTACCTGGTCGTCATAGCGATAGCACTGACTTTACAGTACCTGGTCATCTTAGCGATAGCACTGACTTTACAGTACCTGGTCGTCATAACGATAGCACTGACTTTACAGTACCTGGTCGTCATAACGATAGCACTGACTTTACAGTACCTGGTCGTCATAGTGATAGCACTGACTTTACATTACCTGGTCGTCTTAGCGATAGCACTGACTTTACAGTACCTGGTCGTCATAACGATAGCACTGACTTTACAGTACCTGGTCGTCATAACGATAGCACTGACTTTACAGTACCTGGTCGTCATAACGATAGCACTGACTTTACAGTACCTGGTCGTCATAGCGATAGCACTGACTTTACAGTACCTGGTCATCTTAGCGATAGCACTGACTTTACAGTACCTGGTCGTCATAACGATAGTACTGAATTTACAGTACCTGGTCGTCATAACGATAGCACTGACTTTACAGTACCTGGTCGTCATAACGATAGTACTGACTTTACAGTACCTGGTCGTCATAACGATAATACTGACTTTACAGTACCTGGTCGTCATAACGATAGTACTGACTTTACAGTACCTGGTCGTCATAACGATAATACTGACTTTACAGTACCTGGTCGTCATAGCGACAGTTTATATCATTTGTATAATTCAGATTACAGGGCCTCACCTGCCACCCCCTTGTGTATGACTGCACCACAGTCGTTGCACTTTTGATCCTCTTGTATTTCTTTTGTTGCTATTGGATAAAAATAGGGAACGATGGAAAGTGTTAGTTCAACTTTCAATATCATCACAGTATTAAAGGTGTTACAGACATGAAAACTGATTCATGTAAAACATTTGTACAGAACTACTACTAGATTGAAAGTCTCCATATTAGGGCTGTCAAAATTAATGCAGATTAATCCATTACTGTGATTAACTGGAATAAAAATGTTAATGCAGTTTCTTTTCCAGTTCATCTTGTTAAAATATGTAAGATTTTACACATTTGAAGTGAAGTGAAGTGAATGCTTTTATTTCGGTTTAAAAACAAAAATAAAATCATATTTTTACAAAAGAATTTATCAGATAGCAACCGAAAAAGGAGTAGGCTGAAGCCCCAAGGCTTATTTTTGCCTATCCTATACCATCAGAGGATTAACTGAATAATTCACAACAAAACATCAGTACTAGTACATCATTACAAAACACATGATAACTTAAACAGAAAAACTGAATTGAAGTCATTAAAATGAATTCAAATCATCAAATTTCATTATAACTTTCGATAATATTAAATTTTAAAGTCTTCTTGAAGACTAACATAGAATTACACATTTTTATTTCATTGTTCAATCCATTCCACAATTTTACACCCAAAACTGACACACATCTGTACTTTAGATTAATTTAGGTTAAGGCTTTAGGTTAACATTTAACCTCAGAGAGCAGCTGCATGATATTGGAAAACACTTGTATAATACAATCATGATAATTTTGCAATATTTGCAGTTTATGTGAAGAAATGCCAGTGTCGACTACTCAGAAAAATGATCCTTCATGTTAAAATGAACCAAATGTTTCAATGTTGACTCAATTATTTTATCATTTCAACCCATTTTTTTCCTTATATTCTGCATGAAGCCTGAATATTGTAAAAACAATCTATATTTTCCAAGACTGACAGAATGTGTATAATCCCAGATGGACAGTTAGTTTTGGTCGTCCTGTTATTAACTGTTACTTACTGCATATCTGCGATACCATGCTGCCACCACCACCTGACTCTGCTTCAGCAGAAGGAAGTGGGTGCGACACTTCCATCCACGGTAGATCTTCTGAATGAGCGTAGCCAGGTCTTCCAGACACTGCCGCCTCCTCTCCTCCAAGAAGAAAAGCTAAAGGAAGAGCCAAGAGTGAACCCACAACCACACCTCCATATGAAGCCAATAACATTATAATAATCAATAATGTAAGAAAAGCCAATATCATAACAGCTAATAACGTAATAACAGTCAATAAGTTAACAATGTACTAATAGCAAATAACATAATAAGTATAAATAAATAAATAAACAAACACAGCTGTTGTATTGACTTCATTTCCTAATGACTAATCTTTCGACTAATTTTTCAATTACTTGACTAATCTAAATGACTATTTTTTTTAATCAAGTGTTGATTTTATTATATGCATTTATTTTGAAATGGGTTGGGCGTGTCTTTTAGAGCGTCTTTTATTTAAGTCATTTCAATGTCCATGTTTCCAGACATGCTACACTAAACTAACAGCGAAAATAAAACAAATATGTGATAAAACACAAGGATTAAAACACTGCTTCACCAGGTTTTTACAGAAATAAACATCTATAGGAGATTAGTTGTTCACATAGAGAAAGTAATTATGAAAAAGGAAAAAAATTTAAAAATTCTCCCGCTCTGAGCTCATGCTATTCTAAGCTGTGTTTGTTCTTCTTCCGTCGGGGTGGGGTTGAAGTCCATTTAAACTCTGCAGGCTGAACCAGCGCACAGTAAAGAAACTCATTTCCCATGGAAGACGGGCTGGGTAAATGAAACCATGTGTTTGCAGAGTAGCGCTTGCATGCTAATTGCTGAAGCGGGGGTTGCGCCTATAGCCCCCCCCCCTGTTTTACAAACATGTTACTGTGAGAAAACAAAGCAGCTGAGCAGAACACACCAGAACATCCAGACACAGCTGGATCTACCAGAGCGCACAGCAGATCAAACAAACACAACAACTCCACTGGATGAGGTTTGGAAGGGATCTGTGCGTCTGAGGAAAATAATGTTGTAGCCGAAATAATTAAATGAAATGAAGTTAATTTAAATTAATAAAAAAAATAAAAATAATTACATTTAAAAAATGAATGAATGACTATTTAAAAATAAATTAATGAATAATTAAATAAGAAGTAAAATGAATAAAAATGAATGAATACATAATTAAAGTTAAATTAAAATTAATTAATAAATGATTGAATAATAAAATAAGACAAGTAAAATAAATAAAAATAAATTAACATTTAAAAAAATAAAGAAAAATACAAAAAAATAAATACAAATAAATTAAAAACTAAAAATAAATAAATACAAATACATTTAAACATACATTTAATTACAATAAAAATAACAATAATAATAAAAAAAAAATTAAAAAAAATAATTTCACACAACTGATGTTGCTGTTTTGGCAATGAACCATGGTTTTGGGTGAATTTTCTTTTGCTGGTTTTAAGTGGTTTTCTGTTGTTGGTTTTGGGTGGTTTTCTGTTGTTGGTTTTGGGTGGTTTTCTCTTGTTGGTTTTGGGTGGTTTTCTCTTGTTGGTTTTGGGTGGTTTTCTCTTGTTTGTTTTGGGTGGTTTTCTCTTGTTGGCTTTGGGTGGTTTTCTCTTGTTGGTTTTGGGTGGTTTTCTCTTGTTGGTTTTGGGTGGTTTTCTATTGTTGGTTTTGGGTGGTTTTCTATTGTTGGTTTTGGGTGGTTTTCTATTGTTGGTTTTGGGTGGTTTTCTCTTGTTGGTTTTGGGTGGTTTTCTCTTGTTGGTTTTGGGTGGTTTTCTCTTGTTGGTTTTGGGTGGTTTTCTCTTGTTGGTTTTGGGTGGTTTTCTCTTGTTGGTTTTGGGTGGTTTTCTCTTGTTGGTTTTGGGTGGTTTTCTCTTGTTGGTTTTGGGTGGTTTTCTATTGTTGGTTTTGGGTGGTTTTCTCTTGTTGGTTTTGGGTGGTTTTCTCTTGTTGGTTTTGGGTGGTTTTCTCTTGTTGGTTTTGGGTGGTTTTCTCTTGTTGGTTTTGGGTGGTTTTCTCTTGTTGGTTTTGGGTGGTTTTCTCATGTTGGTTTTGGGTGGTTTTCTCTTGTTGGTTTTGGGTGGTTTTCTCTTGTTGGTTTTGGGTGGTTTTCTCTTGTTGGTTTTGGGTGGTTTTCTCTTGTTGGTTTTGGGTGGTTTTGTCTTGTTCACTCATTTTCAGTGTTAGCAGTAGCTCAGTCCAAACTGCTCAGTGTGTGTCAGGTTTTATTGAAATTAGAAAATGTTGAGCTCATCCGACTCCTACATTAACACGACCTGTCATGTGACTATGGGTCATGTGACTATGGGTCATGTGACTATGGGTCATGTGACTACTGCGAACACGTACAATGCGACATTGATATCTAGTGTGTGTGAATGTTTTTTATACCGTTCTCGGGTTCCTGATGAAGATTTTGGAGCGACCGTAGGAGAACTCTTCAGCCGGGACCTGGAGGTCGGTCATCAACACCTCAACACCTTCCCTAAAAGGAAGCCAGAAGGGTCAGAGGTCACTGAAATCACAAATGTAAAGACATGCTGAGAAGAATTTAGACACAAAAAAGGTGGTTTAGCTTCACCTTTATTTTAGTTCAGGACATTTTTATGGATATATTAGGGATGTCAAAATTAACAAATTAACACGGGTCATTCAATCGTCATGAGCAGAGGTGGTAAAAGTACTCACATTCTGTACTTAAGTAGAAATACAGCTACTTGTGTGAAGTAAAAGTAGAAGTACTGAGTCAACTCCTTTACTGAAGTAAAAGTAAAAAAGTACAACTTCTCAATTGTAATAAAGTCAAAAGTCAAAAGTAAATGTTTTTGTGATGAAAACAATAATAATTATTTAACCAGGAAACATCAGAAAAGTTTAAAAAGTATCAAAATTAAATGTGTTGAAATTGTAATTGATCAGGTCACATTTCAGATAAAAGGTTAAAATTGTGAAATAAAAAAAAGAGATAGTCATATAACTATAATATATAAAGTCACAGTTTCTCTCCTCCACTAATTTTTCATTCTAGTCTATTCTAAGAATGTAAAGAGTAAAAGGGAGTAAAAGTCAAAAGATGCAAGAAAAATATATACTCAAGTACACATACGTAAAAAACTGTTCCAATTAGCCTGTGTTCATCAGAACCCTAACCTTGACCTCTGACCTCTAACCTGTGTTCATCAGGTCCCTAACCCTGACCTCTGACCTGTGTTCATCAGGTCCCTAACCCTGACCTCTGACCTGTGTTCATCAGGTCCCTAACCCTGACCTCTGACCTGTGTTCATCAGCTCCTCACAGCTGTGATGTCTGTTATCAATAAAAGATAGTCATTCAATAGATGATCAATAAATCAATCCCAGTGTGTGTGTTTCTAAAACAGTTGAATGGTATAGGAAGCCCCCAAAGCTCTTCTGGGTAACATCTGACTGAACTAAAGTAGGGTTATGGTTATATAACCCTGACCTTTGACCCCTAACCTTAACTGGGTAATGACATATTACTGTGGTTAAAGATGTTAACGATACCAAGAAAAACTAATATTGGATCAATGACTTTATTTGATCTGGATTAAAACTGAACTCAGTGAATCAATGGGAAATTAAATTTGTTGAACTGAAGGAAGAGGATTGATTATAGATTATAGATTATATTAGTGATTATAGTGGCAGACTGGAAAAATAAAGTTGTAAACAAATTGTTTAAAAAGGCAATTTTTGACAAAGTGATCAGTTTTGTGTCCAGTGCTTAGATCGATCTGATCAATCAATTGGAATCAAAGTCTGTTGAGAATGGAGGGAGAGGAGATTTTAGTGAAATGTGGACGATGGACGCAGACGATGATGGACGCAGACGATGGACGCAGATGATGATGGACGCAGACGATGGACGCAGACGATGGACGCAGACGATGGACGCAGACGATGATGGACGCAGACGAGGATGGACGCAGACGATGGACGCAGACGATGATGGACGCAGACGATGATGGACGCAGACGATGATGGACGCAGACAATGTACGCAGATGATGGACGCAGACGATGATGGACGCAGACGATGATGGACGCAGACGATGGACGCAGACGATGATGGACGCAGACGATGTACGCAGATGATGGACGCAGACGATGATGGACGCAGACGATGGACGCAGACGATGATGGACGCAGACGATGATGGACGCAGACGATGGACGCAGACGATGGATGCAGACGATGGACGCAGACGATGGACGCAGACGATGGATGCAGACGATGGACGCAGACGATGGACGGGCGCTGGACGAAGCATGACGGCAGTCGCTCAGACTTTGTCTGGATGAGCTAATAATAATAAAAATGGCTGAAGGACGGGGACATTTATGATGAAAAGAAACACAGACAGATTGAGATTAAGCAAAAAAAAAATTATTACAAAATAAAATAAAATAAAATCTTGAATGAAGAAAAAAATAAACAAACGAAAAAAAACCATCGAGTAAAGAGAATGAAAATGAATTTCTAGTCCAAATATCTGATCAGTGTTAAACCAGACAGAATCACCTACAGAGGAACTGATTATAGAAAATATATCTGGAAAATCTGATCTAAGAAATATGACCAAGATAAGTTTGACTTGTTCCACATGTACGAGGAATGTAAACATCATTTGATTTCAATTCCAGTCTGTCTGTCTCTGTGTCTGTCTGTCTGTGTGTCTGTCTGTCTGTGTGTTTGTCTGTCTGTGTGTCTGTCTGTCTGTGTGTTTGTCTGTCTGTGTCCTTGTCTGTCTGTGTTTGTCTGTCTGTGTGTCTGTCTGTCTGTGTTTGTCTGTCTCTGTGTCTGTCTGTCTGTGTCTGTCTGTCTCTGTGTCTGTCTGTCTGTGTCTGTCTGTCTGTGTCTGTCTGTCTGTCTCTGTGTCTGTCTGTCTGTCTCTGTCTGTCTGTCTCTGTGTCTGTCTCTGTCTGTCTGTCTCTGTGTCTGTCTGTGTCTGTGTGTCTGTCTCTGTTTGTCTATCTGTGTTTGTCTGTCTGTGTCTGTCTGTCTGTGTGTCTGTCTCTGTTTGTCTATCTGTGTTTGTCTGTCTCTGTGTCTGTCTGTCTGTGTCTGTCTGTCTCTGTGTCTGTCTGTCTCTGTGTCTGTCTGTCTCTGTGTCTGTCTGTGTGTCTGTCTGTGTGTCTGTGTCTGTCTGTCTGTGTCTGTCTGTCTGTGTGTCTGTCTGTCTGTGTGTCTGTCTGTCTGTTTGTCTGTCTGTGTGTTTGTCTGTCTGTGTCCTTGTCTGTCTGTGTCCTTGTCTGTCTGTGTTTGTCTGTCTCTGTGTCTGTCTGTCTGTGTTTGTCTGTCTCTGTGTCTGTCTGTCTGTGTCTGTCTGTCTCTGTGTCTGTCTGTCTGTGTCTGTCTGTCTGTCTGTCTGTCTCTGTGTCTGTCTCTGTCTGTCTCTGTGTCTGTCTGTCTGTGTCTGTCTGTGTGTCTGTCTCTGTTTGTCTATCTGTGTTTGTCTGTCTCTGTGTCTGTCTGTCTCTGTGTCTGTCTGTCTCTGTGTCTGTCTGTGTCTGTCTGTCTGTGTCTGTCTGTCTCTGTCTGTCTCTGTGTCTGTCTGTCTGTTTCTGTCTGTCTGTCTGTGTCTGTCTGTCTGTGTCTGTCTGTCTGTCTGTGTCTGTCTGTCTCTGTGTCTGTCTGTCTGTCTGTGTCTGTCTGTCTCTGTGTCTGTCTGTCTGTCTGTCTGTCTGTCAGCAGGATTATGCCAAAAGTTCTGAATGGATTTTGATAACATTGTTAGCGTCACAAGGAACAAATTCTCTGGAATAGATCCTGGATTCTGGATCACCCTCCAAGTTTATTCTCCATTTACGGCAATGTAAAACTAGAAAGAGATCCAGAATCCAGGATCTCTTCCGGATCATCACTGAAATGTAATCCTTTATTCCTTTTGACATTCCCAACACATCCTGAAAATTTGCATCAAAATCCATTCAGATCCATTTTTGCGTAATACTGCTAACAAACAAACAAACAAACAAACAAACAAATAAACGGACTCAAACTTAACCCCTCCTGGGTGGACCTCTTTTCATTTGAAGGGGGGTGGTCTGCCTTGGCTGAACTCATTTTCTAGTTGTATTTTATTTCTTAACCGTGTGCTGTGTCAAATAAAACTTGAATTAAGGAGAAAAAAAGTTCATGGAATAAAGTCAAAATGATCTCAGTAAGTTTTCTTGAAATTCATCCCACAGGCCAAAGTTGGCCCCTGGGCCACGTGTTTGACACCCCTGGTTTAGCTGTGGAGAAAAAACAACAAAACCCCACAATTCCAGAGGAAGGTGTTTTGGTAGAATTCGGTTCCCACATGAAACCAGCAGATATGAATCAGTGCTTTTATCAGCAGAGCAGATGGAAACCAGCACATCCAGTCGACACACAATCAAAGATAAGGATGAAATGTCTGGACATGTTTGGGTCGACGGAAGAGACGCTCTATTTAACCCTTTACGACCCACAGCTACTTCTGTGGCTCTGCCGAAATTAATTTTTCCTCCACATTTAACTTGTTTTAAACCTATCCCTTTCAGTCCCCGTGGGACCTAAAGGTCCTAAATAAAACCTTACATATGACGCTAACACACTTTACCTACGATGTGGAGGTTTCTGATTGGTGGACATACGTTTTAAAAAACCTCTTCCTTCTTGTGTGAACTGTTTGAATCCCTGATGAAACTTCTCCTTCGCAGAATGGGTTAAACGCAGAGGACACATTTATATGATGACATTAAAGTACTATCTGATCTGATGAAGGCGAGGACGCCCAAACACGCTGGGGTCTTAACAGGTTTATGTAACCAAGCCAATGTAACAAAGACTTTTTTCATTTTCACATATATGACCCACCACCAGTAAACCAGGCATAAGTGTGTGTAAATCCAAACAGAGTTATGTGTGTATCTTGGTAGAGTGGAAACTAAGGTTTAAGATGGTGAAAAAATGATGTTTCTATCACAAGTAGAACCAAAGTTATGGTCATTTTAATATCCACATTTGGACATATTTTACAATTTGCATATTTTTAGATATTGTCCGTTAAAGTTTTGGACTGTTTTGGGGTAGGAAGTCCTTAGCAACGCATAATAATTTGTATCCGATTGACACAAATTGTTGACAGATGTTAAAGGACACTCTGATGGACATGTCACAGAAGTTTTATATATTATAATAATAGGACAGAAGTGTGACGTATTATAATCATTTGGCTTACACCATTGGACAGAACATTCAATATAAGCTTTTACCTCGTACCAAACACTTGGGTGTTTACCCACGGAACGGAGATCGTTTTGTTCGGCGAAAAGAGGTGGAAGTCGTCTTTGTCTTTGCTCAGCAATACCTGAACTTTTGTCACCGCTTAAATAATTGACTCAATAAACACCTTTATTGATTGGATTTCAATGTAATGACCACAGGAAGTGAACATAGAGGTGTTAAGGTACCGTTTTTTGATAAGGTGTAAACACTAATAACAAATCACCTTCCAGCCTAAATTTGGCTGTAGCTCTGAACGGCTCAGCGCGACTTATGCCTGGTTTGGTGGTGGAGGGTCACATATATGACACTGCCTTGAAATCTTCCTGTTTTCAGGTTAACTGGTTACCTAGTTAACTAGTTAACTGGTTAATCTAAATCACCCATAGGTGTGAATGTGACAGTGATTGTTTGTCTATATATGTTCAGTCCTCAGATGAACTGCAGACTCATACAGGGTGACCTCTGACCCCGCCTTCACCTGCTGGAGCTGGATTAGACCCCCTGTGACCCTAGTGAGGATAAAGTGGGTTCAGACGATGAGACGAGAGACCCTTGTTATGCTACATTTATATGAAGACTTCACAGCAAAAATGCTTTTTTTCTTTACATGTGGCACCAATACTCCGTCGTAGGTCGAACATGTTGATAATTGAAACTAATGTACAACAGGAAGTGGATGTGATCATTTCCTTCTGGTAGACATCGAGTCCAATCTACTGTCCAAACAGAACCATCTGTATCCAGTCAAAGATGGCGTCACATGTGAAATAAGTTAATTGTTTTTATTCTAAACCCTTGTTCGAGAAGAAACTCTTGATTTGAACGGATGCTGCTGCTGCTGCTGCTGCTGCTGCTGCTGCTGTCTGAGTCACTTGAGTTTCTAAAAATGTGGAAAACCGCAGATAGAAGGGTGCGTGACTGGTATCCAGCTAATGTGAGCCTGTCTTTAACCCTTGTGCGCTCCTTCGTAAAAGGCACACTGGCTGTGTCCTACAATCGGGTCTTAAAAACCCAGATTCCAGAGTTCAGTTCCATAGACTCATCACCCCACCCCCCAAGGATATATTACTGTTTTCAGTAGTAAGCAATGGCATCCTACAGTACGTATAAAAAGGTACATTTGTGAACCACCGGGTCTCTTTGACCCGAAGGACCGCACAAGGGTTAAACTGGTGTGGCTCATCCAGAGTCATGCCAGAGCTGTTTTCAGTCCCACCTGGGGGATGACCACTCCAGCTCCACTCTATTACTGCTGCTCACACAATCCATCCACTGGGAGCTGCTTCTGTTACAGCCAGCGCACAGTAATTCCCCAGTTTCTACACATTGCTCTTTTTTTTTTTTTTTTTTTTAAACTAAAACCCAGGAGGGAAGTGCATTTATTTTGGCATCGTTCCAGTGACACCTCACCATCTCTGTGCTCACCTGCATCCAACATTTATTAAACTTTTCCATTTCACTTTGTAATAAACTGTCCAATACATTTTTGGAAACTAGTTTGCAGCATTAGAGAATAAGTTAGTTGTTTTCAAATACTGAGGTGAGCCTCCTCTAGGGGGCGCCAGAGGACTTCAGGGGAGGTGCGACATGAGACAAAAATAAATCTGAATAAAAAAAAAAAAAAGTGTAAACGTGTGGTTAGCTAATTACTAAGGCTGTCACAACTAACACGTTAACCCAGATAGAATAGAAGAATTTATCGTTATTGTCAGACACAATGAAACGACATTTTTAGCAGCGTCTCTCTCTTTGGCAGCACCATAAAATTATCAATAATCATTCATAAAAAAGATCCAGAATTAATCAGCAACAACATCATAAAAGCACTGTATAACTAGAAAAGCACTCTGAGAGCGCAAACCTCCGCCAAGGTAGACCCCGCTCCCACCCCAATCACCCCCAAAATGAAATCAGTTCTTTCTGTTCACATTTCCAACATATCCTGAAAATGTAATCAAAATCCGTCAATAAGTTTTTGAGTTATCTTGAACAAAGACAAACAGACAAACGCCGGCAAAAACATGGTGGAGGTAATAAAGGACTAAAATTAAATTAAATTAAAATGTAATTTTATATATATATATATATATATATATATATATATATATATATATATATATATATATATATATATATATATATATATATATATATATATATATATATATATATATATATATGTGTGTACTGGGTGTGATTTTCTGGGCCGGATGGAACATCACTGGGGCACCAAACCGCCCCGACCTGACTCCCACCGGCTCGACCCCCAGTACCCCCGTCCGAACATGGCCCGCCCAGGGACGGGTCTCATGTGTCAGTTTGACCTGCCGCTGGCGCCCCCGCACACAGGCCACATGAACTGAACCATCAGAGAAAAGTGTTGATTTTTAATTTTTATTTAGTAATTTGAGCCTCATTTATTATTGTTGTGGGAATGAGGGTCAGAACATCCAAAACATCCAACACAAACTTTTTTTTCTGTCCAGATGTTGTGTTCGGTAACCTCAGCTGCTTAGCCACACACCCCTGTGGACGGGTTGTCAGGTAGTATGGCAGAAACAACGAGACTTTTATTGTGAAAACACACAATAACATCCACTAACACCTGTTCGCCGCCGGCTGCAGCTATTCTCTTTTTATGGGGACTAGTAATTACACAATGGAAAGTAGAAGGTAAACAGTAGGAATACTAGTCCTGACCAAACTCCATACGTGGGTGAAAATGAACGCTGCGCTGTACTGCACACGCTGATTAAACATCATCACTAACATGACTATTTGTTTCTTGTTATTCTCTCTCTTTCTCTCAAATAAAATACATAACTTAAAAGTGATGATGTGCATAAAAAGATTTACACATTATTTAGTTCATTTACACATTAACCCATCATCATGATTAATGTGATTAAATGCACAATGCTTTGGAGCAGTTCATTACTAAATACGACAGTTTATTACAAAATGTATTAAAGTTATTCAATTGTGGATGTTTATTACCAAACGTGGCTCAACACTCGCTGCTTACCTTGCCGGTCCTCTCCAGTGAGGCCAGGTACGTTTGCAGAGCATTTTGTAGCGTTCCAGACAAGGCTCGTACGCCTGGCGGAAGGCGTAGCCGGCTCGTCTGACGCGAACGTTCTCCATCAGGCCCAGGTAGCGCACCTGATGACGGACCAGGGAGTCAGTGAAAATGTGGGATGCCTTCTTGTCATTGGGTTTAATGCACCTGGGAAACAGAAGAGGAATTAGTATGAACTTCTAAAGCTCCAAATGGATCAGAACCCAAACACATGAGTCGACTCAATTCACAGAGCTTTACAAAAATGTGACCCCCCACCAGTAAACCAGGCATAAGTGTGTGTAAATCCAAACAGAGTTATGTGTGTATCTTGGTAGAGTGGAAACTAAGGTTTAAGATGGTGAAAAAATGATGTTTCTATCACAAGTAGAACCAAAGTTATGGTCATTTTAATATCCACATTTGGACATATTTTACAATTTGCATATTTTTAGATATTGTCCGTTAAAGTTTTGGACTGTTTTGGGGTAGGAAGTCCTTAGCAACGCATAATAATTTGTATCCGATTGACACAAATTGTTGACAGATGTTAAAGGACACTCTGATGGACATGTCACAGAAGTTTTATATATTATAATAATAGGACAGAAGTGTGACGTATTATAATCATTTGGCTTACACCATTGGACAGAACATTCAATATAAGCTTTTACCTCGTACCAAACACTTGGGTGTTTACCCACGGAACGGAGATCGTTTTGTTCGGCGAAAAGAGGTGGAAGTCGTCTTTGTCTTTGCTCAGCAATACCTGAACTTTTGTCGCCGCTTAAATAATTGACTCAATAAACACCTTTATTGATTGGATTTCAATGTAATGACCACAGGAAGTGAACATAGAGGTGTTAAGGTACCGTTTTTTGATAAGGTGTAAACACTAATAACAAATCACCTTCCAGCCTAAATTTGGCTGTAGCTCTGAACGGCTCAGCGCCACTTATGCCTGGTTTCGTGGTGGTGGGTCACAAATACAAAAACAGACAAGTTACAAACACACACAACTACAGTTAAAACACAACCAATAAAACATAAATATGCATCAAGTCAAGTAAGTCAAAGGTCAGAGTGCAGATAGAACCCGTTTAGTTCTAGCCTGGATTTAAACACTGTCAGAGTAGATCGCAGACAGGAAGCCAGAGCACAGACCTGAACACAGGACTAACATGGTGGTTCCTTCTGGTTCTTAAATCCACTTTTAAAACAACTGATCTATTAGAACAAATGGACCTTATATGGACACTGGTTAGAATGACCAATAAGAAGTCATTGAAATAACTTTTACCGGATGTAGTTGGGGTTCTTGGTTTGCAGGTTCTTCATCAGCGTTCCCACCGACGCTCTGAACTGGAAGCCAGCGGTCGGGGGTCTCTTCAGGTTGACTTTGGCAGGGTTACCCTCAGGAAACAGCTGTTTGATGAGGCTGTGGTTGGCCTTGTACATGGCCTGGGACAGATCCCTGTACAGCAGGTCGTTGTTTTTATCTACGAAGCCTTCCACACGGTACAGCACCTTGGAGGAGGAGAAACACACATGGGAGGTTTTAGGACCATGTATTTGACATAATTTATTTCATCTATTGATTAGGGCTGCAACCAATAGTCGATGATGTCGACAAAAATAAATAATGAAAATAGTTGACTGTGAATTCCACAAAGTAAAAAGACGCTAAGTGCCTTTTTTGGTGCAAATTAGTTCTGGTTTTTTTCAACATTCAAATCATTCTTTATCATGTAATAAAATATTTCAACTCAAATGTCTGTCATTTTGGACAAAATAGTCAGTGTTTGTTCAGTAACTGTTAAAGTACTAGTAAAACTAAACACAAAGACACTAAAGACTATTACTGTGTTCTTACCAAGGTCCATTTAGGACCCTGCTGAACTATAAGGTGGACTGGACTATAAGGTGAACTAGACTATAAGATGAACTAGACTATAAGGTGAATTGGACTATAAGGTGGACTGGACTATAAGGTGAACTGGACTATAAGGTGAACTAGACTATAAGGTGAACTAGACTATAAGGTGGACTGGACTATAAGGTGGACTGGACTATAAGGTGAACTGGACTATAAGGTGGACTGGACTATAAGGTGGACTGGACTATAAGATGAACTGGACTATAAGGTGGACTGGACTATAAGGTGGACTGGACTATAAGGTGAACTAGACTATAAGGTGGACTGGACTATAAGGTGAACTGGACTATAAGGTGGACTGGACTATAAGATGAACTGGACTATAAGGTGGACTGGACTATAAGGTGGACTGGACTATAAGGTGGACTGGACTATAAGGTGAACTAGACTATAAGGTGGACTGGACTATAAGGTGGACTGGACTATAAGGTGGACTGGACTATAAGGTGGACTGGACTATAAGGTGGACTGGACTATAAGGTGAACTAGACTATAAGGTGAACTGGACTATAAGGTGGACTGGACTATAAGGTGAACTGGACTATAAGGTGAACTAGACTATAAGGTGGACTGGACTATAAGGTGGACTGGACTATAAGGTGAACTGGACTATAAGGTGGACTGGACTATAAGGTGGACTGGACTATAAGATGAACTGGACTATAAGGTGGACTGGACTATAAGGTGAACTAGACTATAAGGTGGACTGGACTATAAGGTGAACTGGACTATAAGGTGAACTGGACTATAAGGTGGACTGGACTATAAGGTGGACTGGACTATAAGATGAACTGGACTATAAGGTGGACTGGACTATAAGGTGGACTGGACTATAAGGTGAACTAGACTATAAGGTGGACTGGACTATAAGGTGTACTGGACTATAAGGTGAACTGGCCTATAAGGTGGACTGGACTATAAAGTGAACTAGACTATAAGGTGGACTGGACTATAAGGTGGACTGGCCTATAAGGTGAACTAGACTATAAGGTGGACTGGACTATAAGGTGGACTGGACTATAAGGTGGACTGGACTATAAGGTGGACTGGACTATAAGGTGGACTGGACTATAAGGTAAAAAATTATGAGATAAAAACTGCTAAGTTTGAATTTGAAAAAACAGACACTGATTTTACAACACTATACCTCTTTTCTTATAAAAATGTTTTGTCCATGTCAGGTTGTTTCTAAGGGGGAACATCACAGAATAAACTTTGACAACCACTGACATTTTCATTACATTTTTGTACAAATCTGCATTATGTTCAATACAACATGTACTTTCTTGTGCGTATTATCATTTGCCACATAATTAAATCAACTTTGTGCTAAATTAAAGAAAAAATGAATAATTATCCAACTAATCCACTAATGGTTTCAACAGTCATGACTGTTGAAATAGTCATTAGTTGCAGCCATAGTGATGATAGAATTGATGGTTCAAAGGTGTTAAAGGCTTTGGACCAGTGCAAGTTTGGGTTTATATGGGATCATGTCACTTCCAGTGTGGTGGATCCTCTACCTTTCCAGCGTAGTGCTGGATGCGGAAGCAGTTGTGCGGCAGGCTGTGGTCGGTCAGGAACTTTGAACTCTTGCTGAGTCGACTCTCGAAGTGCTGGTGTTCGGCACAGACCGTGTTGAGTTTGTCCAGGAAGGTCTCGTCGGTAACGGTCCCGGGTCTCAGACATTCCTCGTCCAACATGGCCAAGATGCCGTTCTGGTTCTGATTCGAAAGAAAGCAGATGTGAACGACTGCCCATTACTCACTCGGAGCCGTCGGGTGCCAAATAGTGAACGTCCACATAAGCAGAGAGCAGGAGCTGTTGTACTGCTGGGATCCAAGTGGATTTTTCCTCAAATTTAGTCCAAACATCTCATCACCCTTAAAACCTGTTCAACCCTGGGTCTATTTTGGGGCAGTTTGGTGGTAAAAAAAACAAAAAAAACATGCCCAAACTCAATAGAGTATATCTCTGCAATTACAAGCTCTAGATCAGGGGTTCTCAAACTTTTTTGGCCCAGGTCCCCCTTGGAGGGGTGACATTTTTCCATGTCCCCCCTCATCCTCGCGATACTGAAAATGATAAAAAACCACTTCAACAATGATTATTATGAAACAATGATAACCTTTTTTAATAGTGCTTTTGTGCAAACCAGCCACATTTTCAGGTATTATAATATAAATGAACACTTCAGAAACAACAATTTTAAATAATTTTAAAATAATAAACGGAACAAAAGACACACAAAACCGTGTGTGTGTGTGTGTGTGTGTGTGTGACAGACAGACAGACAGACAGACAGACAGACAGACAGACAGAGACTTAATGAGAGGGATGATCTTGTCAAACTCAATATAACTATCAATGTACTTTCTCTTTTTAGGGTTAGGGCGTTTGTTTTTGTCATTGTCATTTTCATTGTCATTTCTTTTACCACTTCTTGAGGAACTTGGCGGACACAAAAATCGATCCATGTTCGCTGCAGGGTGGCTAAAAATAGCCTGTGACTCGCTCCGTCTCAATTTAGTCAAGCTAGCGTCAAACAGCGCTGTTACTTCCGCCCGCTCGCTACAAAATAAAACTTCCGCATTTCAAAATAAAACAGCAAAAAAAAACCCAAAAAGACAAAACCGTGAATAATTTGGCGTACCCCCTGGACATGCGCCACGTCCCCCAGGGGTCCGCGGACCCCAGTTTGAGAACAGTGGCTCTATGTGAAGTATCTTTGTATGAAAATAAAGATCAGACTGATGAGATTCCATCAGAAGTGTAAACATCAGTAGAGATGACACTGTGTCAGAGTAAATGCAGATGGAACACTAAATAAATTAAGAAATGTTATCCTCGCACCAGAAACAAAACAACATTTTACAGTAAATATCAACTCGAAATATATACAGTGGGACTTTTAAAACTGTACAAACTCACATCATAATATTTGGACAATACCTGTGGAAAGAATTATGTTACTGAAGGGAAGAGTAAAATGATTCTGCAGTTTGGCATCATTCGTACCATTTGAGATTACTTAGGTACCAAGTTCTAAAAGTCATTTCAAACAAATTTGTGTCAAACACACAAACTTTTGTCAAAAAGGAACCGGTGTCATGGGTACCCCAAAACGATGTCATGATTTTGACTTTTTATTTGATTAAATTATCTCAGTAAATGTCACAGCGTCTCATCATACAGGTGGTTGTATCATCTGACCAGCTCACTAGTTCTATCCTTCATCACCATTTTTAAAGTCCTAGTGGGAACATTCTTCGTGGGTGGAATTCTGAAATGTGACATTTGGGCCTCTCTACTGCCCCCACCATTTCCCGTGGTATTGCTGTGTTTTGGTCTAGAGTTCACTGGATTAATAAACTGTTGAGCAACGGACAAAATGACCTCTGGGACCGGATGAAAACGTCCATTTCTGTAATTAACGGAGGATACAAATTAGGCTTTATAGCGCTCATAGTGGTGTGGCATGTTAATTACATTGTTTTCAGCAACCATTTTGTCCCCATGCTGACGTAGATCTTTTACTGAAACATTTCTATTTTTATATAATACCTTTGTGACACGGTTTGAAAACTAAACCCGTATCAAACTTATCAGGATGTAGCCCATGTGTGTGTGTGTGTGTGTGTGTGTGTGTGTGCAAGTGTGTGCGCGTGCATGTGTGTGTGTGTGCGTGTGCAAGTGTGTGCGTGTG
>CM035803.1:49589850-49597350 GCA_020466265.1 Siphamia tubifer
CAGAGCAGTTACTTTCACCCTCTCACAAAAGTTCATTTATTTGTGTTAATAATAATTATTTGGAATTGAGACAAATTCCTGCAATTATTTATTTTTCCTTTATTTTATGTTAAATTAAGAAAAATTGACATAAAAATAAAAGTAATTATATTTTGACATTATCATCAGCTTTCACACTAAACTGCAAGGATTTAAAATTTTAAATTCAAAAATACTATTTAAAAAAAAAAAAACACTGTAAAAAGTCTAATCCTGACCAAGTGGATTTTTTATTTATTTATTTTTTTTTAAATCATTTCTAGTTTAAATCTGATGAGTTAAATTTTCAGTCAGATATCAGAACTGATTTAGATATTTTTTAAACTCTTCAGATTTTTCCTGCTTAAATAAGTATTATTGCTTTCATGGAAAATAAAATATAGTTTTTCTTTTGTACTTCATTACAATTGTGAACTTGTACTTTTTACTTTTACTTCAGTAAAGGAGTAGAATCAGTACTTCTACTTTTACCAGAGTAAAAGTAGCTGTACTTCTACTGTAGTACAGGATGTGAGTACTTTTACCACCTCTGGTTATATGAAACTGTTGTATAATGACAAAAAAAGTTTTGATTGTAACTTGACCTTTGACCTTTTGCACCTTGTGATGCTAAACTTTAATCACAGGAGCTTCCTGTACGCAGCCATAAAGTCTGCTAATGACCTTTAACCCTGAGTCCACCTTTTCTCAACCTTCACTTTTGTTCCCTGTCTTTCTAAACGACGGCAGGTCATTTGAGGTCATTGTTGGGTGAGACCATGGGGGTAAAACATGTACGTGTTCACACCAAATATGTGCATGTTTCTAAAGTGTCCACGCCAACGTTGAATGGTAAATTACACGACATTCAGGAAATAAAAGGTCATTTTTTTCTTTCAGTTCCGTCTGTCAAAGACAGTGTGTCATTGGTGGAGACACTCTGGCTATTTATATAGTGTTGTCGTCAACAAACTTCTATCATGTGACAAAAACCAGATGATACTAGTAAGGCTGCAACTAACGACTAGTTAAATTTAGTATGAAGTTTTATGGCAAATGATAATAAACAAGAAAGAAGTGAACGATGAAAAATACATGTTTCATTGAACACACTGCAGATATATATATATTTATATATATATATATATATATATATATATATATATATATATATTAGAGCTGGGCAAAAAATCGATTTAGATTTAAAATCGAGTTTTATGGCAAAATCGATTCATATTTTAGGAAAATCGTGCAATCCGATTCCCCTCCACATGCACTTTTTTTCCTGGCAAAAAGAAAACCATGAACCAGGCTGCTTTCCGTAGTGTTTCACCCCAGACCCCGCCTACGACCCCCTTCATCTGCCGCACGAGTAGTAATATGGAGCCTCCAGTTTATGGCAAGACAAAGTGTTCACATAGCCACGCGTTGTCTTTATTATATCACGCGTTATGGGACGCGCTCTGGTACGCGCAAGGTTCTAAAGGTTCAGTTGGTTTGGGTTTTTAGGGTGTGACGAAGCCCAGCTACTGCCTGGTTGTCAGCTGTGTCTTCAGACTGTTGTTGTTGACGGTAGCGGTACGACCACTGTGTTCACATCTGAAGAGAAAGCATCCAGTGGGGGGGGGGGGGGGGGACTAGCGCTGCCAGCACTTCTTCAAAATGTTCAACAAACACTGAAAACTTTTCTCGCGGCACACCTTATGATAAACATGGAGCACGATGTGGAGCGATAACAGACACAATAACATCATATATCCAAAATATTGGTAACATGTTCAGGTTTATTGAAGTAGTTTGATTGATAATAAGGTTTTGTTTTATTTTGTCCTTACAAAGTAAAAATGTTACTAGTTTTATTTTTATCTTACTTTTGCACTACTACGTTTTTTACAATGTTTTTCATATGAGTATTAATGTATATTGTTTTAGTTGTTAAAATATTTTAAGTTTTCTTTTTTCCAACTAAATGTATCTTTTGCACTATTTTTTTTGCACAGTTTTTCCTGTAACAGTGGTGGATATGTCTGGACTTACTACAGTTCATGTAGACAAAGTCTCAGGTTGCAGTTGCACCTTTTGCACAAATGATTTATTATTTACACTTATTTGTAGAAGTATTTTTGTTTTACATGTTATTTAATAAAAAAAATAAATAAATTAAAAAAAAGAAGACGAAAGAAACCATGTTTCTAGTGTTTTCATTTTAATTTAGCCCACTTGGGAAAAAATCGTATCGTGTATCGAGTTTTTTGGGAAAAAATCTGAGATTTTTTAAAAAGAGAAAATCGCCCAGCCCTAATATATATATATATATATATATATATATATATATATATATATATATATATATATATATATATATATATATATATATATATATATATATATATATATATATATATATATATATATATATATATATATATATATATATATAAATAAATGAAAGTGTCCTTCATCTAAAAGCATTTGGACACAGCTGTGTGTGTGTGTGTGTACGTCTGCAGGAAGGACTCCATAGATGAACATGAAATGGACCTTAAAAGTCAGACCACAACTGACCCGGGTCTGATAGAACTCCGCCTCAGTCCAGTCCAGGTCAAATGTTCCAGCTCTAGTCCATGGTGCCTCTCTTCTTCACACATACATTTCATTTAAAATATGTTTGTCACACAGTGTGACGTCACAGAACATTTAAAGACAAACAGACTGACTCAGCTCACTTTGGATCGTTTCTGGCACCATTTGGACTTATCTGGTGACAATAGTCAACAATAGACTTCATTGTCAACTTTCTATTATCGACTTTTGTGGACTACGTCAACTAATCGTTGCAGCCCTAGAGACTAGGTGTAAATGTAATGATAACTATAATAAAATATATAATGTAATATAAATGATGAATAAAAGAAGAGACTAAATGTGGCTTAAGAAACAAAAATGTTTCTAAAATGTCTCTTAGTTTTTTCTTGACCAAAACAAAATGAGACATCATTTCATCTCTTTGAGGCACGTTCTTATTTATTTATTTTTGCTGTCGCTGGTGAGAAAGTCATGAAATGTTGTTCCCACTATTATTCCACCCTTGGGTGAGCGGCTGATTGTTCCATGTGTTAGTTCCACCTTCATTGGCTAAAGACATGATGCAGGTTAGAGCAGAAGATGATGAAGCAAAAGATAAAGAAAGACGGAGTGGGTTTTTATTTTCAGTGCCCAGGAAACACAGAACAGAACGACCAAGAAGAACGTTCACTGTTTCCTTTTACTGACAAACCACTGAGTCTTCACTGCTAATTAACACACACACACACACACACACACACACTGAACAGCAAATCTAAACCCAGTGGCAGCAGAAGCCAAAACTGAAACTACAGCTGGAAGGAACTAAGTACAAGTATTTCATTACTGTACTTAAGGTATGTATCTGTACTTTATTTGAGAGTTTATTTTCTGGCAACTTTTGACTTTTACTCTACATTTTTGCATAAATATCTGTACTTTATACTCTTTACAAAGTACAAATATTTATATAAATGTAAAGAGTATCAAGTACAGATATTTATATAAAAAATGTAGGGAGTAAAATACAGATACTTAAAATATATATTTAAGTACAGTAAAGGAAGTTCTTAGTTACTTCCACCTGTGGTCATTTCACAGCCCAACTATAACAATACATACACTTTGTAAAAATAACACACTACATTTTTACTATGAGGACCATCTTAGTGCAGCTTCTGCTAACTATGTTAGCACTAAGCTAGGTCTACCCAATAACTGACTGGACAACACCATGCTAAAGCTTCATTAGCATTGTTTCAGCTGCGTTGGCTATGCTGCGCACCGGGAGCAGTGAATAATCTGCAAAAAAAGGGGAGTTGAATTAAGGGGCGGGGCATGCACGCTGACACTGCAAATGGGCCGGGACAGGCGTTACTTACTCCATTCTGGTGAACACGACAACACAACAGTCAAGAAAAAAAAAGAGAGCAAGGACTTGACAAGTGAGTGGGTTGAACAGGCAGGGATGTGGAAAAAAACATGAGTTCATGTGGTTCCTCTACTGATGAAAAACCAAGATAACCAATAATCTACGTCATGGAAAAACTTTACCGAAATTTGTCACATTTCACACAAAACGTCGATGACTCTCATAATTTTGACTTTTTATCTCAACCTTCATTACATCAGCACCAAAAAAGACATGCTGGACACATTTCATCAACTTTCCCAATTCCTGGAAAAACAAACACCCCCCAAAAATGTTCACAGTTGTGCTATCACGACCAGTTTCGCTGTTTGCTTTTCGCACAATGACAACAATAAAGTCTAAGTCTAAGTTTTAGAACATTACATTTTAGTATTTAACATTTTAGTAGCCTGCATTTTTATTGTTTTTATACAGTGTGCTTTTATATTTAGCCTTCGTATATTTTTTTGTATACTGGGAGGAGCATCCTAAACTAATCTCATTGGACCATAGTGCACTATGACAATAAAGTCTATTCTATTCTATCGACCACTTTGACGACGTACGCCTTCAGCATTTTAGGAAGATCATGAAAAGTGGTCAAAGTCAATTGTCTTTGGATCAATATTTCACCAAATGTCTGTCAACAAACACTGAAGGTCAAAGTGACAAAACAAACAATGGGATGAAAATGACCCACATGTCTGGGATGAAAATGACCCACATGTCTGGGATGAAAATGACCCACATGTCTGGGATGAAAATGACCCACATGTCTGGGATGAAAATGACCCACATGTCTGGGATGAAAATGACCCACATGTCTGGGATGAAAATGACCCACATGTCTGGTTCATTTAATGGTTTAATGTTTAATGTTCAGTCAGTGACATATTTACCCACTGACACTAAACATATTTATACTAAAGGGTTTAGGGGGTCAGTGCTGATCCGTTCTGAATGGATGATTTAGTTTAAATATTCAGAAAAATTCAACCATTTTCCTTTTAGTTTTGTGCATGGACAAGGTGCCAAAAAGCAAGAGTTTTTTTATTTTATTTTATTTAAACATTTTTAAAAGGCAAAACTAAAATTGCTGGGACCACATTTCAATATAGTTTTCTTCTTTAGTAATTTTTTTTTTCAAAATTTTCCACATTATTTGTCACTTTGTAAATTTTGTATTAGTTTTTGTTGCTCGTTTTGTTTATTTTTCTACATTTTGGTTTTTTTTCATTGTTGTATTTTCTGCCATTTGTGTCTTTACTTTGCTCATGTTACCAGTTATTTTGTTAGTTCTCAGGAGTTAAAGGGTTAAAGTGAATCACATGGAAGAAGGAAATCTCTAAAACATGCAGGACACCGGCCCTCGTGGACTGGAGTTCGACACCTGTGTTCTATATGTGTGTTTATATTCTGCTGTTAGTGATGATTCTTACCTCAAATATCTCAAAGCCATAGATGTCCAGAACACCCATGACCTTGTGTCGGGTTTTAGTTTGTGCCTGCGGGGTAATTAAGAAGAGACAAAGTTAGAATATAAAAGTCGTCGCTCAGCAGTGGTTTACTGTGGCCTGTTTAACACAGAAAACCAAACACTAGTACCTACAAGTATTTACTGATGTAAAGAAGGTCAACCAGTGGTGATCCACTCGTCCTAATTATCTGATTCAATCATTGGTGTCAAACACTGTCGTCACATATGACCCGTTTGGACCTGCTGAGGACCTGCAGTTACTATGGTAACACGGTCATCTTCTACAGCAATGGTTCCCAAACTGGGGTCTGTGGACCCCTAGGGGGACGTGGTGCATGTCCAGGGGGTACGCAAAATTATTCACGGTTTTGTTTTTTTTGTTTGTTTGTTTTTTTGCAGTTTTATTTTGAAATGCGGAAGTTTTATTTTGTAGCGAGCGGGCGGAAGTAACAGCGCTGTTTGACGCCAGCTTGACTAAATTGAGACGGAGCGAGTCACAGGCTATTTTTAGCCACCCTGCAGCGAACATGGATCGATTTTTGTGTCCGCCAAGTTCCTCAAGAAGTGGTAAAAGAAATGACAATGAAAATGACAATGACAAAAACAAACGCCCTAACCCTAAAAAGAGAAAGTACATTGATAGTTATATTGAGTTTGACAAGCTGTCTGTCTGTCTGTCTGTCTGTCTGTCTGTCTGTCTGTCTGTCTGTCTGTCTGTCACACACACACACACACGGTTTTGTGTGTCTTTTGTTCCGTTTATTATTTTAAAATTATTTAAAATTGTTGTTTCTGAAGTGTTCATTTATATTATAATACCTGAAAATGTGGCTGGTTTGCACAAAAGCACTATTAAAAAAGGTTATCATTGTTTCATAATAATCATTGTTGAAGTGGTTTTTTATCATTTTCAGTATCGCGAGGATGAGGGGGGGCATGGAAAAATGTCACCCCTCCAAGGGGGACCTGGGCCAAAAAAGTTGGAGAACCCCTGGTCTATAAATCAGTTTTTATTTCTCCTCTGTCTGTGATTCTGTCGGATTTTAATCTGTTCAGATGATTGGAATATAGAAACCACAAACATACACTTGGGCAGTTTTACTTTTTTTTCTCCTCAGTTTAAAGAAGAAAAATATCTCCAATAAATGAATAAATAAATAAACTATTGAACAAAGGGCATCACGTACTTTAATACTCTCATTGATTCTGGTAACCAGCCAGGAGAACAGACGACTGTACAGGTTTTTGGCGAGGGCGTCACGTGCGTAGTAGGCCTGTGAAGAAATAAATAAATAAACAGAAAATCAAACGTCTTAAAATAAACATGTATCACAGAAAACACACGCTGCTTTTTCACATTTATGAATCAATTCAAGTCCTTGGAAAAAAATATACAGTATACCAAAAAAATAAAATCGGTAAAAAAAAAAAAAGTTGATTCAAACTTGACCTGAATTAATACATTTATTTATTTATTTATTTGTCATCGATAGACCAGTCAGACATCAGACAGTCGTGCAGCTGATGTGACGCACACACACATGTTATAGCTTCTGCTAATTCTCAACTACTGTCTCTGGTTGGACTTCTCGACAGCACAACAATATATTAAAATATATTAAAATATATTAAAATATATTAAAATATATTACAACTACAGCTGCAGGATATTAGAAAAAAAGTTTTTTAAACCTGCGATATATATATTACAATATGGAAAAATACTGAAAATACATTTCAGTATCATCCTTCCTGTAGACAAAGTAATGAAATAAAATGATTAAAAATAAGTAAATAAATAAAAATTTTAAAATAAAATAAAAACAAATAAATGAAATAAATAAAAATTAAATGTAAAAAAAATAATAAAAAAATACATTAAAAAGTCAAATTTAATGAATGAATGAATTAAACCAACTATTAAAAGATAAATAAATACAAAATACTAAAAAATGTAACATAAATAATTACAGGACCTGTCATGTGCCTATTAAGAACAAGTACAGTGCGATGTCGATGCTACGACTAA
>CM035803.1:49604850-49607350 GCA_020466265.1 Siphamia tubifer
TGTGTGTGTGTGTGTGTGTGTGTGTGTGTGTGTCTGTGTGTGTGTCTGTGTGTGTGTCTGTGTGTGTCTGTGTGTGTGTGTGTGTGTGTGTGTGTGTGTGTCTGTGTGTGTCTGTGTGTGTGTGTGTGTGTGTGTCTGTGTGTGTGTCTGTGTGTGTCTGTGTGTGTGTGTGTGTGTGTGTGTGTGTGTGTGTGTGTGTGTGTGTCTGTGTGTGTCTGTGTGTGTGTGTGTGTGTGTGTCTGTGTGTGTGTGTGTGTCTGTGTGTGTGTGTGTGTGTGTGTGTGTGTGTGTGTGTGTGTGTGAGCTCACGTATAAAAATATTTTTTTTGTTTATTATTTGTCTGCTACTGTTTAACAACATTTTTATTTGGCTCTGCCTTGGCTATGTCACTGTTCAGTATATTCGTGGTAATACATTTTGTATTTAAACTGACATTTTCTTCCAGGTTCGGGTCGGATATCGGGTTCATTTATAGCGGGTCGGTTCGGGTGCGGATTTGTAATTTTTTTTTCGTCGGAAAACGGGTCGGATACGGGTTTGAACATGACGGGTACGGGCGGTTGCGGTTTGTCAAAATCAGAACCGTGCAGGACTTTGTAGACAGCTATGTGAAGAAAAAAGGAAAAAGAAAAAATAAAAAAAAAAAAAAAAAAATATATATATATATATATATATATATAAAACCCCATTCTTGTCTATGGCAGTTTTTGTTGGACTACGTCAAAAACCTAATTCACTCCCATTCAGAAACTGTAGTGGGACTTAGCGAGTCATTTTGTGATCTAACGATACAAGTCCCATATCATGGTGTTCAGGTTGATATTCTGTTCATTCTGACACTGGATGTTACACTGGACACACTTGTATGTGTCTAAAAATGGCCGCTTTGTTGTGAGGTCATCACAACCACGCCCGACATTTTATCAAAATGTGACATCATAACTTTTGATTGCACACGTGTGTCGGTGATTTCCACCACGTTTGGTTCAAATTGGATGTAAACATGTTGAGATCATATTTTTTTATATTTTATTCTACGTCCTTCTAGAACGTTCCGTTCACTTTGAATGACGTCAGCGGGTGGATTTTTTTCAATAACCGCCCGCTGCGCCGTTAACACCCGCTGCCCATGGCAACGGGTTTCGTCACTTCAGATTCACTGTACCATATCACTCCGCAGGTAGTTCGGTCACTTTTAAAGTAAATATTAGCTTGGTTGTAACTGCTAGCTTATCCAATGTTAGCCTATGCTAATGTTACCCTGGTTACCCATCCAATAGCGTGGCGTTGTGTAAAGAGAAAACTTGACAGACAGCGGTTATCCCGCCCACAAATTCGCCTAGACTTTCTAGACTCTCCCCGTAGCAAATACCATTTGCGGCCACTGGGGACAGTCTAGATCCTAGGCTACCAATCCGCCTCATGTATTTAGACTTTTAAGAGGGCGTGGCCGAAAAGTTTTAGGGTTTTTTTTGGGCGACTTCAGAATATAACATTTTTTGCCAGGCTTGAATGTGGGGTAAAAAAAAGGGTGTAAATTGGGGTTAAAGTGTCGAGAATAATAATAATAATAATATTAATGGAACCATGTGATTTTAATAATACGTCTTCAGCTGTAAAATGTCCTGTTCATGGTGAAAAACTATTTCCTTCAACTTTAATGGTAGATTTTTCTTCCTCAGTGAAATGTGAATTATTTAGAGTCAGAGGAGAAAAACTATTTGAGAAATTTAGAGGAAGGACATTTCAAACATTTAAAGTGTAACCAAAAAAAAAATCAATGTTCAGAGAAATGAAGTGGAAACCATCTGAGGTAACGCTCATCTAAACGCCTCCAAAAACACTTTACTTTTACTTGCATTGATTTTTTTATTTCATTTTTTTTTACCCCATAACTGTGATTTTAAACGTCCTTCCTCGAAATTACTCAAATATTTTTTCCTGCTGTGACTGTAAATAATAATATTCTACTACATCTAACCATCTACTATTAAACGTAAAGGAAACATTGACGTTTCTAAACTATATTGACATAAATATTGGGACACATGTCTACAGCTGGAACAGCGACTGTTTTTAACCCTGCAAAATTATATATATATATATATATATATATATATATATAGGGTAGTATTGGGGGTTTAGGGGGTAGTATTTGGAGCCTTGGAACCAATCCAACCTTTTACATGTAAAATAATCATGTTGTGAAACCAATTCTGGGATGAATTAATTTCCTAAATTAATTTACCACTAATATGAGCGGCTGTGGCTCAGTTGGTAGACTGGGTCAGTTGGTAGAGTGGGTCAGTTGGTAGAGTGGGTCAGTTGGTAGACTGGGTCAGTTGGTAGAGTGGGTCAGTTGATAGACTGGGTCAGTTGGTAGAGTGGGTCAGTTGGTAGAGTGGGTCAGTTGGTAGACTGGGTCAGTTGGTAGAGTGGGTCAGTTGATAGACTGGGTCAGTTGGTAGAGTGGGTCAGTTGGTAGAGTGGGTCAGTTGG
>CM035803.1:49617350-49642350 GCA_020466265.1 Siphamia tubifer
CATATACATATACACATATACATATATACATATACACATATACATATATACATATACACATATACATATATACATATATATATATACACATATACATATACACATATACATATACATATATACAAACACATATACACATATACACATATACATATATACATATATACA
This sequence comes from Siphamia tubifer, assembly GCA_020466265.1. Classification (NCBI taxonomy): domain Eukaryota; kingdom Metazoa; phylum Chordata; class Actinopteri; order Kurtiformes; family Apogonidae; genus Siphamia; species Siphamia tubifer. The sequence continues at coordinate 49,617,519 of CM035803.1, forward strand.
TATATACATATACACATATACACATATACACATATACACATATACATATATACATATACATTCACTGAAAAAAGTAAAACCTTGAATAGACTTAAAAATTCTTCTTCAATTTTAACTTTTTATGTTCATACATAAAAGAAATCTAGTTGAGTGAAACAAAATAATTAAAAGTGCACAATTTTAAGAGAAATAGTCAAACTTGTGAGATAAAATGTTAAAAAAACTGAAATACAGAGTCAAAATGATGACATAAAAAGTCAACATTGTCAGATAATGACAAATAAATATAATATATAAAGTCAGTTTATCTTCTTCACTGATTTTTCCTCTGGAGTAAATTATTTTTATACTGTTACATCTGTTTAGTTTGAAAAAGTAATGAGTCTATTCTGAGAACGTAAAGAGTATAAAGTACATATATTTCTATAAATGTAAAGAGTATAAAGTACATATATTTCTATAAATGTAAAGAGTATAAAGTACATATATTTATATAAATGTAAAGAGTATAAAGTACATATATTTATATAAATGTAAAGAGTATAAAGTACATATATTTATATAAATGTAAAGAGTATAAAGTACATATATTTATATAAATGTAAAGAGTATAAAGTACATATATTTATATAAATGTAAAGAGTATAAAGTACATATATTTCTATACTTTTACTTAATTACTTGTGTATATGGTCACAGTCAGTGCTCTCGTAGTGGTCATGTCCTCTGGTGGGTGGTGTCAGGTTTCATTAGCGGCTGCATTAACTACAGTTGAACCAAAGACCTCTAGTGTATTTGCTCAGGAGTCAAAGACTATTATATTATTCTGTGTTGAGTTCAGGACACATAACAATGGCCTGTGTACGACCAAACACAAACACAGGGAGCAGGTTTTACAGCCTTTGTTCTCTGGAGTGTTTTTGAAGACGGAAGAATGTGTCACTAATGTATGAGCCATGTGTTCGTCCAGCTGCGTACCTGCAGGAACACGCTCTATGTCCAATAAAGATAAACAATCAGGCCGGAGTTTACTGAGACAAAGACACGGAGACACAGAGGACATGGAGGACATGGAAATACAGAAGTGACAAAAGGGGGAGGAGTTCAAGTTTGGAACTGAAAATGGGTTTTTAATGTTATTACATTCACCAACAAGTCTGTCTGTCTGTCTGTACCTGTCTGTCTGTATCTGTCTGTCTGTCTATCTGTCTCCGTCTGTCTGTCTGTCTGTCTGTAACATTACGTCAAAAGTTATGGATTTTGGGAGTGTCACAAGGACCACATGATTCCATTCTGGTGGTGGAAGAGATCCTGGGTTCCAGATCCTTTTGAAATGTATTCTCCAGAATCCAGGATCTCTTCCAGATCACCACCACAATTTAACTGATTGAATAGAATATTTAATTTTGATGCAGACGTTAGTGAGGCATTTTCAAAGTAATATAATTAATAAATATTAGATTTTTGGGAAATCACAATTTTTTGGTCCAAAATTATAGATCATTCAGCCCTAAATAATCTAGCATTTTGGACCAAAAATGGTGATTTAAGATGACACTATTTTGGGATCGTCAAAGTTGTGTTTTTTACAGTGCGACCAACTACAGCACTGACCTTTGCACAAAAATCTTATTCCCATTTCTTTTGGAAATTAATGTAGACATTAATGTAGATATTCAAATACTGTTTGAATATTAATCAGCCCATATATATATATATATATATATATATATATATATATATATATATATATATATATATATATATATATATATATATATATATATATATATATATATATATATATATATATATATATATATAAATATAAATATAAATATACATATAAATATACATATAAATATAAATATACATATAAATATAAATATATATAGTGTAGTGCATTCACCTACTGCTCTGCACTTCTGGTTGGATGTTAACTGCATTTTGTTGCTTTGTATTTGTACATGATCAATGAAAATGAAGTTGAATGTAATGTAATGTAATCTTAATTTAAACCAAAAAACCAGGCTTTGTAGACAGTTAGCAGAGGTGGGCGGAGCTTACTGAGTGTGTCGTCAGAGGCTCCAGACAACAGCTGATAGAAGACGTGGAAGTTCCTCTCCCCTCGTGGCTGCTTCACCACACGTGACTTCTCCAGAAGATCTAAAAGACAAAAACCAGGAAACAATGACAAAAAAAGTCAGTTCATAACAATAACAGTGACTCACTCAGGCAGAGGGTTCAAACATGTGGCCCGTGGCCCAAATGGGGCCTGATTTAAACAACATTATACCAATAATTAAAAAAGACAACTTAAAATTGTCTTTTTATCTCATAATTTTCACTTTTTATTTAATAATTTGTACTTTTTATCTCATGATTTTTTTGGTTTGTACTTAACTTTCCCACAAAATACTAAAAACTAAGAAACACAAAAACTAAGAAACACAAAAATAAGAAACACAAAAATAAGAAACACAAAAATTGCAGAGAAAAAAAATATAGAAAACATGCTAAAGTTCTACTAAAATTCATAGAAAAATAAACTAGCACAGCGATTGTTTTTAACCCTGCCATATATATATATATATATAGAGAGAGAGAGAGAGAGAGAGAGGGCGATATGAAAAAATAAAAAAACACTTCGATGCAAACAGATTAGTGGTTGACACAGAACGTACGTTTCAGTGTCATCCTTCTTTTAGCCGAAATAATGAAAACAAAAAAAAAACAAAAAATAAACATTCAAATGAATAAATAAATAAATAATAAAAATAACTAAATACATTTTAAATAAAAAATCTATTAAAAATAATAAATATTTAAAATGAATAAAAATAACAAGAAATGAATGAATGAATTATTAATGGAACACTAATGTGAAGCGCTTTGGGTGCCTTGAAAAGCGCTATATAAATCTAATCCATTATTATTATTATTATTAAACAAATAAATAACAAAACACATAAAAAAATTTACTAAATAAATAAAAAATAAAAATACAAACAAATTAAATAATAACATAATAATAAAATAAATAATACAAAAATAAAACTGAATGACTTAAAAATTCTTTAAAAATGTAAACTAATGCAAAACTAATTGCAGGACCTGTGATGTAACTACTACACACATACTTTTTACGATATCGATGTTCAAACAATATATTCTTTATTTTATCATCAGATTCTTGTCGACACACTCCCATTGTTCCCTAATGTGGCATTAATTATTTCCTAAATGTGAAGCTCAGATGGTTCCTACATTAAGTTCTGGTCTATATTTACGTTACCAAGGCGACCGAGTCCACGTCGGTCATTATTTGTGTAAATATACAAACGGTAGCGAGTACAGAAGGAAGAAAACCACAGGAGGAATCAAACGTCAGCCTTTTCTTCTGGGCAAACACCCAACAGCAACAGTACCTGATTAAAAGAGTACCATCATCTGTTCACCACATTAGGTCACGTCTCCTTTAATTAAAGACCAACTTCAAAACGCAGCAGCAACTGAGCAACTACAACACCCCAGTTCACCCAGTTCACCCAGTTCACCCATAAATACCCACGACCAGGGTCAGTGTCAGTCAGTCAGACTAGGCGGTCGCCTAGAGCACCAGATGTCTTAGAATATTAAGATACTGTATTTTATGGACTATAAGGTGAACTGAAAAGACTTTAATTTACTACAAAAACTACAGTGTGTTTAGTGAATTCAAATTTAGACTTTTTTATTTGACAATTTAGACTCTTTTAAAGTTTGATTTATCAGAATCAGAGTGTGTTTTGTTCAGTGTTCCAATTCAACAATGTTTATAGTTATTGTTAGTGTTTATCTTCACTTAATGCTCCTTATAATCCAGTTCACCTTATAGTGTGAAAATACAGTAAATAAATCATTAAAGTTAACATTGACACTGATTATTCATGGACACTCAGTACGTACTCCATCACATGTAGGACACTATGTTTACACATGATCATTTACAATTACACTAAAAGGAAAGAGGGGTGTGGCCTAGTGTTGGCCTAGTGTTCACTTAGTGTTGGCCTAGTGTCGGCCCAGTGTCGGCCCAGTGTCGGCCCAGTGTCGGCCCAGTGTCGGCCCAGTGTCGGCCCAGTGTCGGCCCAGTGTCGGCCCAGTGTCGGCCCAGTGTCGGCCCAGTGTCGGCCCAGTGTCGGCCTAGTGTTGGCCCAGTGTTGGCCCAGTGTTGGCCCAGTGTTGGCCCAGTGTTGGCCCAGTGTTGGCCTAGTGTTGGCCTAGTGTTGGCCCAGTGTTGGCCTAGTGTTGGCCCAGTGGTGTAGCACATTAACACCATTTATTACAACATTATCCACTGTTTATTATTATTATTATATCAGAAGCAGAGAAATCAAACAAAACATACCTTTTACTGCAAATATATCAATAACTAAACATAAAACAATTATAAACATGAGCATCTGCTGCTATTATCACTTGTCAAACACCAGTGAGTCAATATTATAGAAGATGATAGCGTTTCCATGGTAACTATGGAGTCACTGAACATCCACATGGGTCACATCGGATGACGGTGAAAAGACAAATAAATGTATTTTCCACTGAATATTAGACGTACCGAAAGGACGAGTGAATGAGAGGTTATTAAACATTTAAACCAGGGGGGCGGCTTTGGTCAAACATCTTATTTTCCGATGCTCCTGGTTTTTATTGTGGGCAGACGTCAGTATTTTCTGTGATGAACAGTACACTTTAGACTGGACTCATTCCCTCGTGGGTACTGAGATGATACAAGTACCAATTTGTGTGGTGTTTGTGCTGCTCCACTTAAGAGGTCTTTCCACAGACCCGGGGCGGTCACAGTTACTGGCACCCACGTCCCATAAGTGGCTCTAAAGCAGCCGTCCTATCAATAATACATAACCTATAGTATCAATAATACAAACATGCATGACATTCTACCATTTAAGCAGCAGCAGGCAAAAAGCACACAGGCTAAAAGAGTTAGAATGGAGCGCATTCGTTTATTACAATTACAATATTTTCGGAACTATAAGGTGACACTTAAGACGAACTTTCTCCAAAAGCCACAGAGGACGTTCGATATGGATTAATTCTGGCTGTGCTTAGTGACTTGGAATTTTGAGTTTTTATTGAATACATTTGACTTTTTAGTTCAGCATTTTGGCTTTTTATCTTTTCATCTAATATCAAAACCATGAAATAAAAACCAACACAAAAAATGTCAACACAAAAAGGAAAACCAAAAAACACCCAAAACAAAAACACGTTCTTATCCATTTTTTTCATTTTTGTTTTGGAAACAAATAATGAAGAAATGACTTGTATCGTCTTATTTTGAAAAACCAATGAACTAATGGCACACTGCTTTTGTGGGTTAAAGTTCATCTGGGCTGAAATCATGAACTGGTGCCACAGACACACGCTACACAAACATGGGGTCACATGTCGGAGCCTCTTCACAGTCGGGGCCGTTGTGTCGGAGCGACGGCGGACACAAAGGCACAGAGGTCCGTTTGTTTGTCGTCCCTTCAGCCCCGCGCCTTTGTTTCTGTGACCTCTGGCAAAAAGCAGACGTACAGACAAAACAATGTGGACAGAATCCAGATGAAACCAACACTGAATGAAAGCACAGCAGTGGCTGATGTTGACTTACATTAAGGCTGCAATATTCACCCCCCCACAAAAAAATCAATAAATAAATACATAAAATGAAAGAGGAGGCAAGGGGCGGGGCTGGTTCTGAACAATGTGGTGCCCTAGGCCAACACCTCATACAGTTTTTAAAATATTTCTTTTAATCAGTACTCCCTACTTTTATCTAGTCCTAGGTTTATTCTTTTAATCTGCTTTTATCGACCCCCCCCCCCCCCAAGCCCTCCACACTTTTTATCAGTGAGTTCTCTGATCTCCTGTCCATGGCTCATTTAAAATACGACAAAATTATTATTGTTGGTGATTTTAATTTACATGTTGATGATCAAATTAATTTTTCATTCTCATTAACCATATTTTTAATAATAAGACACCAGGTAATATTTTTAGAAGTCACTTCATCAGTAACATCCAGACTATTAGGGCAAGTGCAGCCAGCGGATGTTTTTATCGTAGATCCAGGGGTTTCATCGAGAGTTTTGATCTGGTTGATGCTGAGAGTCTTAGCAAAGTAGTTTTACATCTAAAAACCACTGCCTGCTTTTTAGACCCCATCCCTACCTCTCTTTTTAAATCAGTTTTAAAGTTTTTAGATCAGGATGTTCTTAATATTGTGAATTGTTCTTTGCAGACAGTCATGGTCAGACCCCTTCTTAAGAACAATAAACTGGACCCCTCCCTGCCCAGTAACTACAGACCCGTGTCTAACCTGCCGTTTTTAAGTAACATAGTTTTTAACCAAATAAATGATTTTATTATTTTTAACAATATCTTAGAATTTTATCAATCTGGTTTTAGAGCTCATCACAGCATGGAGACGGCACTGGTGAACATTTTAAATGATATTAGATCCAATATGGACAAAAAGAATCTTTCAGTCTTAGTCCTATTGGATCTTACGGCAGTGTTCGACACCGTAGACCATCATATTCTTTTACACAGTTGGACTCTCGGGGTCTGTTTTGAACTGGTTTGAATCATTTTTAACCAACAGGGAGTTTTATGTTAGTATTGGGGAACAGTCATCACAGAGGTGTTCTGTGGATTGTGGTGTTCCCCAAGGGTCCATTTTAGGTCTAACCCTTTTTAACCTTTATATGCTGCCTCTGGGTCAGGTCATCAGGAGGCACAGCATTAACTTTCACAGCTATGCTGATGATACCCAACTGTACATTGTCGTGTCTCCTGATGACCTTAGTCCAATTGACAGACTTTTTAACTGCATTGTAGATATTAAGGCCTGGATGGCAGCAAACTTCCTCCAGCTCAACCAGGGCAAAACAGAGGTTTTAGTCATTGGTCCTGAGGCTCAGAGAGAGAGGTTCAAAGCTAAGCTCCAAACGTACTCAGTAGTCCCCTCAGAAAATATTAAGAACCTGGGAGTTTTATTTGACTGTGAGCTTGGCTTTGGGCCACACTTAAGGGCCGTTAACAAAACTTTTATTATTTAAAAAATATTGCCAGAGTGCGACCCTTTCTCTCTCGAGCCAGTGCAGAGACTCTGATGCACTCATTGGTGACCAGCCGTATCGACTTTGCCAACGCTCTCCTTTCTGGTTTTCCAAAAAAGACCATTGCGCCACTGTATCTGCTTCAGAACTCTGCAGCCCGGCTGCTGACGAGGTCTATCACTGGCTCCCTGTGAGCTTCAGGATTGATTTTAAAATGCTTTTATTAGTTTTTAAGTCTTAATGGTTGTGGCCCTGTTTATTTATCGGATCTGCTTTTAACATATGAGCCCTCTTGGACCCTCAGGTCCTCAGGTTGTAAGCTTTTAATTGTCCCTAGAGTTGCCACTAAAACACATGGTGAGGCCTCATTCAGTTTTTATAGCCCCAAACTATGGAACAGTCAACCTGAGGATCTGAGGTCCGCTGCGAGTGTTCATATTTTTAAGGGTAAACTTAAAACGTACCTTTCTAAATTAGCGTTTAGTTAAATTTTTATCTGAACATTATTTAATTCTGCTATTTTATGTATTAACTTCATTTTATTACTATTATTTATTTATATATATATATATATATTATTTTTTAACTGTGTAAATCTTTTAACTTATCCAACAATTGCGGGATAATGGGGGGGGGGTCTCATGTAAAGCACTTTGTGCTACATGCACCATGTATGAAAAGTGCTATATAAATAAAGTTTGATTGATTGATTGAAAACTAGGCTACTAGTAGGCCAACACTAGGCTACCACGAGGCCAACACTAGGCTACCATGAGGCCACCATGAGGCCAACACTAGGCCACCACGAGGCCAACACTAGGCCACCACGAGGCCAACACGAGGCCAACACTAGGCCAACATTAGGCCAACATTAGGCCAACACTTGACCAACATCCCTCTTTCCTTTTAGTGTAATTCTAAATGATCATGTGTAAACATAGTGTCCTACATCTGATGAATAATCAGTGTCAATGTTAAGTTTAATGATTTATTTAATGTATTTTCCACACTAGAAGGTGAACTGGATTATAAGGAGCATTAAGTGAAGATAAACAGTAAATATGTGAAAAAAGACCCAATTATGAGATACAAAGTCAAACATTTAAGTCACTAAACACAACCAGAGTTAATCCATATATAAGGTGCACTGTAGTTTTTGGAGTAAATTAAATTATTTTCAGTTAACCTTGTATCTTAATATTCTAATTCTGTGGGACTTACTGCCCCCAAAACATCCGGTGTCTAAGGCGACTGCCTAGTCTGACTATGACTAACACTTTTCAAACACAGTATAGTACCTTTTTAAATGCCTCAGTACTGCAGTACTGTCACACTAATACTCAGTTGTACATACATCTTCTTTTCCCTCTCACTGTTCATGTCCATTGACATCAGAACCTTGAAGGACAAATTTGACTCAAGGTCAAAGGTAAAGGTCATAATAAATGTCCAAATTTAATTTGTATACAACTAATATTTCAACTATTCATTTAGCAGAAGCACCAAAAATGCTGATCTTTTAATTCTGCTCTTTGGGTGTTCAGATTTTTACCTATTATTGACCCAAGAGGTCAGGGGTCACTGGGTCAATATCTAAAAAAAAAACTAAAATTGACTATAACAGAAAAAACACGAAGAGATAGAGACTTGGTTGCTATTATTGACAGATAGGAAACCTGGCATGGCCTTAAAAATGGCATCATGACCTTTGACCCCAAGTAACATTGAAAGGTCCAAATCAAGGTGATATAATTTTGAGTCCAAACAGGGTGGTGATAAGTCCTCAGTTACCATTATTGACAGATAGGACTCTATATATGGGCTCCAAAATGGCATCATGACCTTTGACCTTGAAAAGTCAAACCCATAGTCTCATGGTTTTGAGAGGGAGGTTTTCTGTGCCTGGAAACACTTATTTTGATTAGGAACCGAAATACAAATGAAGGAAAAGAGTTTCATTCAAACAAAGAGTGTGAAGTTTTCAACGTTTACAGAGATGTCTCATTTCATTTGAAGGACGCTGTATCCTAGTCTTACTCACAGTTGCTGATGACTCCGCCCAGAGGGTCTCCTTTAAAGTCAAACTCAATATCCATGTACTTCCCCTGTGGATGAGAACACAGTGGTTAAGGAAATTCAAGATGCTTTACATAAAACATATGAGAAAATAAAAATGAAAAAAAAAACCCCATTATTAAAATGGATTAAAAGACAATTCAGGGTCCGTTTACACCAGGACGATTGTGTCTTAACTACGACAAAATATTTTATCACAAGTGTCTTTCATTTACACGGCACCGTCAGGGTGTGAACACACACTAATGTTCACACTCCTTCCACACTGGGATGTATTGAAGACGCTCTGGGACACGTCTGCGTCTAAATGACAACAAACGCACATGTTGACCTGTCTTTACGCCACATAACCTTTGACCTTACATTCATACACTGAGCAGGTAAAGAAACAAACATGTGGGACAACCTGGATCCAAGCTACCAGCTGCACTAGCATTAGCATTAGCACTAGCAGCTCTAGTAAATGTACAATTACATACGTCAAAAAAAGAAAAGGACATGTGGGCGGGTCCATCACAGGACATGTGGGCGGGTCCCTCACAGGACATGTGGGCAGGTCCATCACAGGACATGTGGGCGGGTCCCTCACAGGACATGTGGGCGGGTCCCTCACAGGACATGTGGGCGGGTCCCTCACAGGACATGCGGGCGGGTCCATCACAAGACATGCGGGCGGGTCCATCACAAGACATGCGGGCGGGTCCATCACAAGACATGTGGGCGGGTCCATCACAAGACATGTGGGCACGCCCATCACAGGACATGTGGGCGGGTCCATCACAGGACATGTGGGCGGGTCCATCACAGGACATGTGGGCGGGTCCATCACAAAACATGTGGGCGGGTCCATCACAAGACATGTGGGCGGGTCCATCACAAGACATGTGGGCGGGTCCATCACAAGACATGTGGGCACGCCCATCACAGGACATGTGGGCGGGTCCATCACAGGACATGTGGGCGGGTCCATCACAAAACATGTGGGCGGGTCCATCACAAGACATGTGGGCGGGTCCATCACAGGACATGTGGGCGGGTCCATCACAAGACATGTGGGCGGGCCCATCACAGGACTATCCAATCGTACTTGTCCTACTGTTGCGTCTTCCTCCTGAATACACTCGTCGAAATGCAGATAAAAACTGCAAGACGACATGTTGAGCTGCATTTAGTAAAAAATATCCAAAATATAATAACTTTTTTATTTCATTTTGTAATAAATGTTTCCTCATTATGTAATAAATTATTCCATTTTGCAGCAGCAGGGCACTGTAAAACATTCCCAGTGGTTTATGTCTTGGCTGTAATTAGACATATTAGACATAAGGACAATTTTAAATTATAGATACATTTTGGAAATAGAAATGTTGTTGTTTGTTTGTTTAAGCTTTTGAGTAAATGTTTATTTGTTTAAAATAAATGTTAGTGGATAAATGATGTGGTCACAGCAGCTCTGAAAACAAACACTTATGTTGTTTAAGCCCACGGTTCTCAAACTGGGGTCTGTGGACCCCTAGGGGGACGTGGCGCATGTCCAGGGGGTACGCGAAATTATTCACGGTTTTGGGGTTTTTTTTTTTTTTGCTCTTTTATTTTGAAATGCGGAAGTTTTATTTTGTAGCAAGCGGGCGGAAGTAACAGCGCTGTTTGACGCCAGCTTGACTAAATTGAGACGGAGCGAGTCACAGGCTATTTTTAGCCACCCTGCAGCGAACATGGATCGATTTTTGTGTCCGCCAAGTTCCTCAAGAAGTGGTAAAAGAAATGACAATGAAAATGACAATGACAAAAACAAACGCCCTAACCCTAAAAAGAGAAAGTACATTGATAGTTATATTGAGTTTGACAAGATCATCCCTCTCATTAAGTCTCTGTCTGTCTGTCTGTCTGTCTGTCTGTCTGTCTGTCTGTCACACACACACACACACACACACACACACACACGGTTTTGTGTGTCTTTTGTTCCGTTTATTATTTTAAAATTATTTAAAATTGTTGTTTCTGAAGTGTTCATTTATATTATAATACCTGAAAATGTGGCTGGTTTGCACAAAAGCACTATTAAAAAAGGTTATCATTGTTTCATAATAATCATTGTTGAAGTGGTTTTTTATCATTTTCGGTATCGCCAGGATGAGGGGGGACATGGAAAAATGTCACCCCTCCAAGGGGGACCTGGGCCAAAAAAGTTACAACTTATATTCATTGGTTAATTGGTCAAAATGATGAGATAAAAATGTCACTAATTTTTCCCCTTTTTCCATGTTTGGTTTTATTTTTCCATGTTTTTTTTCTGTCTTTTTTCATTTTTCCCTCTTTCTTCCACCTCTCACTAAATCATGGTATTTATTCTTTGACTGTTTTAGTTTCTGTGATCTTTACACATGTTGAACCACTGAAACCTGATTTGAAGAAAATCGTGAATTAAACACAAATCATAATATCTGCCATAAAAAAGGACAAGTCCATATTTTCATCCGTAGATCAGTGTTCCCTTCAGGCCTCAGGGTGTTTTTTTTCTTTCCTAAACACAGCTCGTATTGACCAGCGGATGTGACTGTAGCACCAGCTGTCAATCATAAACACAGGATCTGGCGTCCTCGCTGGGAAAGACCCCTGCCTCTGTGAGTTTCCTTCCATTGGAAGACGTAAAACAAAGCGTTTGAAGCTCGTCTCACTCTTTCTGTGTGACACTCTGCAGCAGGAACAGAGAGTCCTGTGTGAGGGTCACTTTTTTTTCTTCTCTCTCTGATGTTTTAATAACAGAGACAGAACAAACTGGAGTGAGTGGCGAGCGGCCCCGCGCCCAACTGGACCTGCACAATACAATGTATGTGTGTGCAATAGAATAAAATAAAATAAATAAAATAAAATAAAATAAAATAAAATAAAATAAAATAAAATAAAATAAAATAAAATAAAATAAAATAAAATAAAATAAAATAAAATAAAATAAAATAAAAATAAAATAGAATAGAATAAAATAGAATAGAATAAAATAAAATAGAATAGAATAAAATAGAATAGAATAGAATAAAATAAAATAAAATAAAATAAAATAAAATAAAATAGAATAAAATAAAATAAAATAAAATAAAATAAAATAAAATAGAATAGAATAGAATAGAATAGAATAAAATAGAATAGAATAGAATAGAATAGAATAAAATAAAATAGAATAAAATAAAATAAAATAAAATAAAATAAAATAAAATAAAATAAAATAAAATAAAATAAATTAAAATAAAATAAAATAAAATAAAATAAAATAAAATAGAATAGAATAGAATAGAATAGAATAGAATAGAATAGAATAGAATAAAATAGAATAGAATAGAATAGAATAGAATCATACACAACACCGTGTACAAGGAGAAAGACTACTTCCAGGAGTGTAAAAACAAAAAAATATAAAAGACAAGATAAAAATTAAAGTACTAGATAAAAACATTTATAAAATATATGACAATATTACTAAAACTATTAAAATGTATAAAAGGTAGTAAAATTGAGAAAAAACACTGTAGAAAGGGCATGACAGCAGTACAGTACATATATACACACACACACACATATATATATACATATATATATATATATATATATATATATATATATATATATATATATATATATATACATATATATATATATATATACATATACATATACATATATATATACATATATATATATATATACATATATATATATATATACATATATATATATATATACATATATATATATATATATATATATATATATATATATATATATATATATATATACATATATATATACATATATACATATACATATATACATATACATATATACATATATACATATATATATATATATATATATATATATATATATATACATATATATATATATATATATATATATATATATATATACATATATATATACATATATACATATATATATATACATATACATATATACATATATACATATATATATATATACATATATATATATATATATATATATATATATATATATATATATATATATATATATATATATATATATATATATATATACATATATATATATATATATATATATATATATATAATGAAGTGACAGTTTGATTAATGGGTGTGTGTTAGATCCAGATCTTTGTCTGAAGCTTTATGCCAAGGTTACCTAAATATAAACAGATCAGAGGCATAATCCTTTTTAATTCTCCCTGTTCGGTCCGTATGTCAGAACACCGGTGTGTATTTATTTATAGGTGCCAATGGACGGAGATGAAAGCAGATGAAATAAAACAAAAAAAGAAGTTTTGGATTTGAGTTTGTATAAACATTAGAGCATCGACATCATAATGTATGTGTGCATAAATGTCATTATTATGATTTTATTTTGTACTATTTTTTTGTCTATATTTTCATGTATTTATCTGTTTATTTTGTTGCATTTTTTATTTATTTATTTATTTAGTTTTATGACATGTATTAATTTAATTAATTAATTTATTTATTATGTATGTATTTCTTTATTTGTCTTTTTAAGTTTAGTTTTTTATTTTCTAGGTTTAAATTTCTTTAGAATTTGTTAGCTTTTTTGTTTTTTATTTGTTCATTTATTTGTTTATTATTTATTTGTATATTTTCATGACTTTATTTATTATCTTTTTTTTTTTTAATCAATTTTTGTGTGTGTGTGTGTGTGTGTGTGTGTGTGTGTGTGTGTGTGTGTGTGTGTGTGTGTGTGTGTGTGTGTGTATGTACAGGTGGTTTCCTTTTCTTCTTCTCACCAGTCATTTTCTCTCGTAGGATTGTTTTGACAACATTAGTTTCAGAGTCTGGTTTAGACCAACTCCAAAAGTTGTGCCGCTATATTAATAAAATTCAATTGATGATTGATTCCCTCCCGTGTCCAATGGTCCACATGAGAGTCAACTGGAAAAAACTCAACTGAAGCAACATGAACAAAATGTTGTTATGTGTTTTCAGTGAGTACATGACGTTTTGTTAGTGTTGGCCTTGGTCCACATTGTCCAGGTTAAAAGTCTGGTTCTTTATACTGGACCCAAAAACCATTTGAAAAGTCCATGAATAAAACATGCAAAGGCTGCAACTAAGGAATATTTTTATAAACCAGTATTCTGTCCATTTATTTGTCAATTAATCGAGTAATCAGATTAATTTTTTTATTGTTTTTTTTAACTCTTTATCTTCATCATTAGCAGCGTTTCCATTAACCCTAGAAATTTGCACAATGTAAACATCACTATAAAAAAAAACCTGGTAAACACTCAAATATTGATAAAACATTTTTCCACTTTCAGGAGGTTTCTGCAATTATACATCACAGGGTGACGTACATGGTCACATGATGACTTCTCTGAAAGTGACAATGGTGCGATTCACATGGACAGAGGACGAGACAGAGACTTTTCTGGAAATAATTCACAAGAAAAATATAACTGCCATTTTAGAGTTACAGTAAAGAGCAGAGAAATGCAGCGTTATATCAACCACATGGAAAAACTCACAGGATGATATTTCATGACACAACCCAGGAATATTGCTCTCCTTACATTCCTATTGTTCAACAATATCAGATAAAAACGTCTCTAAGCACAACCTGAATTAATCCATATATAAGGTGCAGTGTAGTTTTTGTTTTTTTTAGAAAATCAAAGTCTTTTCAGTTCCCCTTATAGTCCACTAAATACAGTGTCTTAATATTCTAATTCTGTGGGACTTGGCGCCATAGACATCTGGTTGCCTAGGCCCACGGTTCTCAAACTGGGGTCCGCGGACCCCTAGGGGGACGTGGCGCATGTCCAGGGGGTACGCGAAATTATTCACGGTTTTGTTTTATTTCTGTTTTATTTATTTTTTATTTTTTTGCTGTTTTATTTTGAAATGCGGAAGTTTTATTTTGTAGCGAGCGGGCGGAAGTAACAGCGCTGTTTGACGCCAGCTTGACTAAATTGAGACGGCGCGAGTCACAGGCTATTTTTAGCCACCCTGCAGCGAACATGGATCGATTTTTGTGTCCGCCAAGTTCCTCAAGAAGTGGTAAAAGAAATGACAATGAAAATGACAATGACAAAAACAAACGCCCTAACCCTAAAAAGAGAAAGTACATTGATAGTTATATTGAGTTTGACAAGATCATCCCTCTCATTAAGTCTCTGTCTGTCTGTCTGTCTGTCTGTCTGTCTGTCTGTCTGTCTGTCTGTCTGTCTGTCTGTCTGTCTGTCTGTCTGTCTGTCTGTCTGTCTGTCTGTCTGTCTGTCTGTCTGTCTGTCTGTCTGTCTGTCTGTCTGTCTGTCTGTCTGTCTGTCACACACACACACGGTTTTGTGTGTCTTTTGTTCCGTTTATTATTTTAAAATTATTTAAAATTGTTGTTTCTGAAGTGTTCATTTATATTATAATACCTGAAAATGTGGCTGGTTTGCACAAAAGCACTATTAAAAAAGGTTATCATTGTTTCATAATAATCATTGTTGAAGTGGTTTTTTATCATTTTCAGTATCGCCAGGATGAGGGGGGACATGGAAAAATGTCACCCCTCCAAGGGGGACCTGGGCCAAAAAAGTTGGAGAACCCCTGGCCTAGGCAACCGCCTAGTCTGACTATGACTAACACTGACTAAAGCACAGATCAGTCTGGACTGGTTTAAAACCAATAGTGTCGTCAGAAGAACTGATCCACCTTAATGAACGGCAGAGGAACATAACCTCCAAAATGAAATGAGGAAAAACCCACGGCAGATAATGAACAAACAGACAAGGATGAAACATGGAATTAAACACCAACAATTAATTTGTAGAAACACATAAAAATATGCATCACAATCAAATCATAAGCAACGGATTAATACAATGACACAATTAACACTTACAAATCTGGAAGAATTGTCATTTCTCACTGTCTTGGCGTTTCCGAAGGCTGAAAAAAAGGAAAAATCTGATTGGTGCTTGAAGAAAACATGACAAAACAAAGCATAATGTATGCTAATCTGCCCATTGTGTTGATCAACAAATAGAATAAAGACAAATTGCAGCTTTTTTTTAACAACATATTATGCATCTTTCAGTTTTGTCTGTAGTTTTGTCTCAGTGCCATAATTGTGTAAGGATTAAGCAAAACGCTCCAGTTTAGGACGGCCTGAAGCTTCCTGTCATACCACAGTCAACTGCAAACAGATATGTGCACATGCTGGTAAATAAACAACACAAACGAGGCAGAAAAGGAGCAGATATTTGTATTTATTAGTTAAAAATGGTTGTTGTACGTACTGTACGTAAACGTCCAACTCATTTCAGTTCAGGGAACATAAGGTAAATTTGATCAGAACTGGAACGAATGAATGTGGTCAGACCCAGACAAAATGATTATTATTATATTATATTACTATTAATATTATTATTGCTATTACTATTATTGTTATTATTGTTAATATTATTGTACCTGACACTTATTATAATATCCTCTAAATATATATTGTTTCTGACTATAGACCCCCCCATTATTATTATTATTATTATTATTATTATTATGATAATTGACAATACCACTATCACTGTTTTGTGATATATGTGTAGATATATATATATATATATATATATATATATATATATATATATATATATATATATATATATATATATATATATATATACAAACGTATACATATGTATGTATACAAACGTATACATAAATGTATATTCTATTATTATGCCATACACATTTGCACCATACACCCACACACACTTCACACACAAATCACCAAATTTGCAATAATATCCTGTAAGGTTTTACTATTCGACTTCCCTTACCCTATTTTTGTTTTTGTCTGTTTGTTCTTCTCCTCATGTATGTATTCATCCTGTCTATGTGTGATATGAATGTTATGTTTTATGTTGCAATAAAGATAAAAAGAAAAAAAAAAAAGAACTGGAACCAAACAGTAAAATAATAAAATAATATGAGCTGTATATATTGTTTGAGCATCGACATCACAAAAGATGTGTGTGCGATAGTCACAGGTTCCGCAATTATTTTGACCATTATCTTTGTAATAGACACAGAAACACGCTCACTTTGAATATTTCACAAATAAACAGGTTGTATTTTGATGTGAAACTCTCCAGAGGAAGAAAGTTGACTCATTTTTTTTCCTAACTTCCAGGGCCGGTCCACATCCTTCAGGGGGCCAAATGTGTTCCCCCAGGCCGCATGTTTGACACTCTTCTTCTGGTCTTTATTTTTGCACTGCACGTTTCGACATTAAAAGGCTATTAGTGTGCCATGCATCACAGCACTTTTAGTATGACTATTTAATTGCTGATAAGGGCAGATGAATGTGCTTTTAAGTGTGTGGTTAATGTGAATGTGTGGGCTGATCGTCTGCTTCACAAACAGCCTGAGGGTCAAGACGACGCATGGACAAGGATACAGAACAAAAGAGCAAAGTGAAAAGAATATGAAAGAAAGTGAAAGTGGAGCTGTGAGTCACAGAGAAAAACCATGACATCAGACACACTATGTATAGATGGATAACTGTGACCCCCCCATACCCCCCCCCTCTCTTTTTTAGTGCTGAGGCAATTAGAACGGCAGGAGCTAAACTCTTACAGATGTGGAGGGTTTCTGGGTGTACAGCTTCATCATCTGTGACCATTTCCTGTCCACTGCCCCCAATTAAAACACAGCTGTTCCTGAGCCAGACTGACTTTAACTCTATACGACACACACACACACACACACACACACACACACACACACACACACATATATATAATGTGTTTTACATCAAATTCACACTTTTATTTACCACGGAAATAAAAGTTAAAAAATAAAACTTTTACCACATAAAACGTAGTTAGAGCGCCAGAAAGTTGACGGAGGAGTCTGGAGAAAGTTAGGAATGATAAACAAAATGGTGGATTATGGAGCTGAACGACTGTTGTCGCTTCTGTAAAAAGAATTTAAAGATTGTTGACGTTTTCTCACATTCTTCACTCATCTGTGATAAAAGGAAATCTACACCTGTTGTTGTTCTTCTTCTATGGTTGTTTACACTTGTTTCTCTACCAATCGTCACAGCGTTACTTTGTTAGGCCCGCCCTCTGGCTCTATACTTCACTGTGATTGGTCGACCAGTTTCAGGGAAATCTAGGAGGAGCTAGTGTGGCTAGGCTACTACGATAGAACATTAGATTTACTGACGCTAGGAGGAGCTAGTGTGGCTAGGCTACTATGATAGAACATTATATTTACTGATGCTAGGAGGAGCTAGCGTGGCTAGGCTACTACGATAGAACATTAGATTTACTGATGCTAGGAGGAGCTAGTGTGGCTAGGCTACTACGATAGAACATTATATTTACTGATGCTAGGAGGAGCTAGCGTGGCTAGGCTACTACGATAGAACATTAGATTTACTGACGCTAGGAGGAGCTAGCGTGGCTAGGCTACTACGATAGAACATTAGATTTACTGATGCTAGGAGGAGCTAGTGTGGCTAGGCTACTACGATAGAACATTAGATTTACTGACGCTAGGAGGAGCTAGTGTGGCTAGGCTACTACGATACAACATTAGATTTACTGATGCTAGGAGGAGCTAGTGTGGCTAGGCTACTACGATAGAACATTAGATTTACTGATGCTAGGAGGAGCTAGCGTGGCTAGGCTACTACGATAGAACATTAGATTTACTGATGCTAGGAGGAGCTAGTGTGGCTAGGCTACTACGATAGAACATTAGATTTACTGACGCTAGGAGGAGCTAGTGTGGCTAGGCTACTATGATAGAACATTATATTTACTGATGCTAGGAGGAGCTAGCGTGGCTAGGCTACTACGATAGAACATTAGATTTACTGATGCTAGGAGGAGCTAGTGTGGCTAGGCTACTACGATAGAACATTATATTTACTGATGCTAGGAGGAGCTAGCGTGGCTAGGCTACTACGATAGAACATTAGATTTACTGACGCTAGGAGGAGCTAGCGTGGCTAGGCTACTACGATAGAACATTAGATTTACTGATGCTAGGAGGAGCTAGTGTGGCTAGGCTACTACGATAGAACATTAGATTTACTGACGCTAGGAGGAGCTAGTGTGGCTAGGCTACTACGATACAACATTAGATTTACTGATGCTAGGAGGAGCTAGTGTGGCTAGGCTACTACGATAGAACATTAGATTTACTGATGCTAGGAGGAGCTAGCGTGGCTAGGCTACTACGATAGAACATTAGATTTACTGATGCTAGGAGGAGCTAGTGTGGCTAGGCTACTACGATAGAACATTAGATTTACTGAAGCTAGGAGGAGCTAGTGTGGCTAGGCTACTACGATAGAACATTAGATTTACTGATGCTAGGAGGAGCTAGTGTGGCTAGGCTACTACGATAGAACATTAGATTTACTGACACTAGGAGGAGCTAGCGTGGCTAGGCTACTACGATAGAACATTAGATTTACTGATGCTTGGAGGAGCTAGTGTGGCTAGGCTACTACGATAGAACATTAGATGTACTGATGCTAGGAGGAGCTAGACATTTATCACATTAGTAATGTATAGAATATACTTCTGAGTAGTTTAAAATTATCTTCATTGAAAAATCTGTGATTTTCTTGAAAAAATAAGGACATTTCTACGTGACTTCAAACTTTTAAATTGTTTTGTGTGCGTATGTGTGTGTGTTTTTTTTTATTTTATTTTTTATCTATTTCTTTTTTTTTTAAATGAAATGAGTTTTAGTTTTTAAATGTATTTATTTTTATTCATTCATTTTTTCATGTTTGGTTTTTTTTTTTATCTTCCTATGATGCTCAGGAACTTATTGTACATCTTTGCTATATGAATATTGCATACTAAGTTATCACAATAATGATGCATTTGTGTGTGTGTGTGTATATTATATTATTGATTTGAATGCTTTATATCGAACATGTGCAGAATGCACCAATATATATATATATATATATATATATATATATATATATATATATATATATATATATATATATATATATATATATATATATATATATATATATATATATATATATATATATATATATATATTCTATTCTATATTTTACAGTTTTACTCCAGAACATCCAGTGTAAATTATCTGGCCTTCTCTCCACAGCTGTACTCACCTTCCAGCACAGGATTGGACTGAAGCAGCTGTTCTTTGACCTTATTGACCTCCTGGCCCTTCCCACACACTGCCGCCACATATGACATCACCAGCTTACTGGCCTCTGGGACACACAGACAGACACACAGACAGACAGACAGATAAATATTAGGTCATTATATTGAAAAATATATTCCTATATATGGAAAAGTAGTGCATATTTTATCTAATATATTGTAATATATGATTTTATTATATATTGACAGTTATAAATACGATCAGATCAGATAGCCTTTATTGATCCCACAACGGGATCAGTAGCCAGTGATGTAGAGCAATAGAGGGACAACAAGAGAAGAAAACATATAGATGAATAAATAATATATGTACACAAACACAGATATTGAGAAAAAGAAAAATACTATATGCTATGTACACTATACAAAATATACAAAATATATACAGAAGGAATAAAACTATGTAGAGATGATAAATAAGAATAACAGTATATATTAGGACTGGGCGATTTTCTCTTTTTAAAAAATCTCCGATTTTTTCCCCAAAAACTCGATTCACGATACGATTTTTTTCCCACGTGGGCTAAATGAAAATGAAAACACTAGAAACATGGTTTCTTTCGTCTTCTTTTTTTTAATTAAATAACATGTAAAACAAAAATACTTCTACAAATAAGTGTAAATAATAAATCATTTGTGCAAAAGGTGCAACTGCAACCTGAGACTTTGTCTACATGAACTGTAGTAAGTCCAGACATATCCACCACTGTTACAGGAAAAACTGTGCAAAATAAATAGTGTAAAAGATACATTTAGTTGGAAAAAAGAAAGATTAAAATATTTTAACAACTAAAACAATATACATTAATACTCATATTATATGAAAAACATTGTAAAAAACGTAGTAGTGCAAAAGTAAGATAAAAATAAAACTAGTAACATTTTTACTTTGTAAGGACAAAATAAAACAAAACCTTATTATCAATCAAACTACTTCAATAAACCTGAACATGTTACCAATATTTTGGATATATGATGTTATTGTGTCTGTTATCGCTCCACATCGTGCTCCATGTTTATCATAAGGTGTGCCGCGAGAAAAGTTTTCAGTCAGTGTTTGTTGAACATTTTGAAGAAGTGCATAGATGAGTAGACACATGGAGCACAGAAAGAAATAGGCAACAACACCAGGGGAACCAAACACCAGCTACTGGTTGACAGGACAATTGACGAGGAACGGATACTGGATACATGGATACTGGAATGTTTAAAAGTGTAGAACATCAACAGGACACTAAGACACTTCATCCAAAACTCAATGAGGCTGTGGAAGACGCCTCTGGAGACCAACTGCACAGGTGAGCATCACATGCTGCATTTACCAATGACCCCCCCCCCTGCTGTTCTGCATAAACCCCCCTCAGTCAGATCATGTCATTATCTAAATGTGGCCCCTGAACTAAAATGACTTTGACATCCCTTTAACTTTAATTCAAAGTCACTAAACACAACCAGATTGAATCCATTTGTAGAAAATTAAAGTGTTTTAAGTGTGTTTTATCGTCTGTCAAATACGGTTATTCTAAAATATTGACCTTATATTTTTCTATATATTATAAACATCCATGTTTTATGTTCAGCTTCAGGCAGTAATATATTGATTGTCAGTATATAGACAAATCTATTTTTCTTTCATGAGGGGAAACCCACCCGTTACATCATCCTCCCTCGACACCCGTCAGTTCAGGGCGGGGACGTCTTACTACAGTCTGGGAACACACGACAGAACAAGCTTTATTTACTTCAAATAATCAAACACTTGTCTTGGTTTCCACGTTAGCCCGTCGATTTCATCATGTTATCATCAGTGGAAAGTGTTGATTTCATGGGAATTTCATCGGATGCAGCGGAGAAGCGTGACTTGATTTGGCTGTGCAGGGATCGACTCGAAAACGACTTTTGAAAAGAGATTATGTCACGAGAGGAACGTGTTCCAAAATAAGGATTTATTGGATGGGATGAAAAGAGTGAGACGAGCTCAGAAGGCATCATGTGTCGTCTGGAACAAATGATGTGACATGTGAAAGGACTGCTGGCATCATCATCATCATCATCATCATCATTATCATTATCATCATCATCATTATCATCATCATCATCATCATCATCATCATCATCATCATCATCATCATCATCATCATCATCATCATCATCATCATCATCATCATCATCATCATCATCATCATCATCATGACATGACAGTGACCTAGAACTGATGATGAAGAGGATGTTGCTAAGGGAGGAAGGCTCGAGCACAGACTGACAGTGGATGTCACTTTAACTTATTGAACCCTTCACCGTTCTGGAACGAAAAATTTACCCTGATTCAACTCCTTTACTGAAGTAAAAGTAAAAAAGTACAACTTGTCAATTATAATACAGTAAAAAGTAAAAGTGCATTTGTTTTGCTATGGATGAAATACTACGACGAAAAAACAGAAAAATGACAAAAATATTTAAAAAAAACAATGCCTTTAAAAGTGAGCTAGTGTGTAGATGATGTTCTGGGTATGGACAGAACATTTAAAAAAAATACAAAAGTTATAAATAGGAGATTTAAAAAAAAACGATTTTTTTAATCTAAATGACATTAAAAAGTAAAAAATTACGAGATAAAGAGTAAAGATTATAAGAAAAAAGTCAAAATTATTATTAAATAACTATTAAATAATGAGTCTGTTCTGAGAATGTATGAAGTATAAAGTACATATATTTATATAAATGTAAAAAGTATAAAGTACAAATATTTATATAAATGTAAAGAGTATAAAGTACATATATTTATATAAATGTAAAAAGTATAAAGTACAAATATTTATATAAATGTAAAGAGTATAAAGTACAAATATTTATATAAATGTAAAGAGTATAAAGTACATATATTTATATAAATGTAAAAAGTATAAAGTACAAATAATTATATAAATGTAAAGAGTATAAAGTACAAATATTTATATAAATGTAAAGAGTATAAAGTACATATATTTATATAAATGTAAAGAGTATAAAGTACATATATTTATATAAATGTAAAGAGTATAAAGTACATATATTTATATAAATGTAAAAAGTACAAAGTACAAATATTTATATAAATGTAAAGAGTATAAAGTACAAATATTTATATAAATGTAAAGAGTATAAAGTACAAATATTTATATAAATGTAAAGAGTATAAAGTACATATATTTATATAAATGTAAAAAGTATAAAGTACAAATATTTATATAAATGTAAAGAGTATAAAGTACATATATTTATATAAATGTAAAAAGTATAAAGTACAAATATTTATATAAATGTAAAGAGTATAAAGTACATATACTTATATAAATGTAAAGAGTATAAAGTACAAATATTTATATAAATGTAAAGAGTATAAAGTACATATATTTATATAAATGTAAAAAGCATAAAGTACAAATATTTATATAAATGTAAAGAGTATAAAGTACATATACTTATATAAATGTAAAGAGTATAAAGTACAAATATTTATATAAATGTAAAGAGTATAAAGTACATATATTTATATAAATGTAAAAAGTATAAAGTACAAATATTTATATAAATGTAAAGAGTATAAAGTACAAATATTTATATAAATGTAAAGAGTATAAAGTACAAATATTTATATAAATGTAAAGAGTATAAAGTACATATATTTATATAAATGTAAAAAGTATAAAGTACAAATATTTATATAAATGTAAAGAGTATAAAGTACAAATATTTATATAAATGTAAAGAGTATAAAGTACATATATTTATATAAATGTAAAAAGTATAAAGTACAAATATTTATATAAATGTAAAGAGTATAAAGTACATATATTTATATCAATGTAAAGAGTATAAAGTACATATATTTATATAAATGTAAAAAGTATAAAGTACAAATATTTATATAAATGTAAAGAGTATAAAGTACATATATTTATATAAATGTAAAAAGTATAAAGTACAAATATTTATATAAATGTAAAGAGTATAAAGTACATATATTTATATCAATGTAAAGAGTATAAAGTACATATATTTATATCAATGTAAAGAGTATAAAGTAAAAGGCTGCCATAAAAATACCTAAAACTATACAGTAATATAAATACTCGTGTTTAGTTTCTTTCACCTCTGGTTTAAATCAGTCAATCACAGAAAAATAAGAGTTGTAGGAATTATTGAAAATCCAAACATAACATTATGTTGTTTACTAGTGTATGTAAACTTTTGACCATGACCGTCTATGGTCATTATTAAAATAATCTGACATAAAGAACAGATGAATGTTTAAGGTTCAAACATGTGTTAGTGATGCTAGTGTCTGATAATGTTGGTCACAGCTCCACACTCCACCTGAATGAAAAACATGACACAGATACCAGACTGTCGTCGCCAACGGCCCGCGGCGGTG
>CM035803.1:49647350-49662350 GCA_020466265.1 Siphamia tubifer
CTTTCCAGGATATTTTGGGACCACGGGGTAAAAGAAGTTCAGAGCAGCGGCGCTGCGTCAGGCCGCACGGCGTCAACGCTAATCAATAGCATGTGGTTTTATTGGAAAATTAGGCTGCATGTGTGTAAGGCAGAGCAGGACTGGAGAGAGTCAGGTTTATTTTTACACCACTGGTCCTGTTTAAGATTCAGGAGATGAACCACTTCCTACACCACGACAACCAAATTCAATAACTAATATTCCATCAAATGCAGACGTGTTCATGTTGTGGGACAGTGAACGTCCCCGAAACAAAACAGGTACACGCGTCATTTACTGCAAAAATTAGGCCTGTTTTCCTGTCTGTGGATTATCGACCAGAAGACACGTTGGATGAAATGTAAACTTTAGGTCACATCAATTTTGCCATAAAATTCAATATGGCCGCTCTTTTCAAGCATTTTTCACAATATTGTATTTTCTGGATGATAAGACGCACTTAAAAAGGCTCCATTTTTCTCCAAAAACCACAGTGTGTCTTATATATGGATTCATTCTGGTTGTGTTTAGTGACTTGGAATTTTGACTTTGTATCTCATCATTTTGACTTTTTTTGTAAATGCTAACCAATGTGTACCATAGTTGGCTAACCACATGTACCGTAGTTAGTTAACAGCATGTATCGTACTTAGCTAACCACATGTACCGTAGTTAGCTAACAGCATGTATCGTACTTAGCTAACCACATGTACCGTAGTTAGTTAACAGCATGTATCGTACTTAGCTAACCACATGTACCGTAGTTAGCTAACAGCATGTATCATACTTAGCTAACCACATGTACCGTAGTTAGCTAACAGCATGTATCGTACTTAGCTAACCACATGTACCGTAGTTAGCTAACAGCATGTATCGTACTTAGCTAACCACATGTACCGTAGTTAGCTAACAGCATGTATCGTACTTAGCTAACCACATGTACCGTAGTTAGCTAACAGCATGTATCGTACTTAGCTAACCACATGTACCGTAGTTAGCTAACAGCATGTATCGTACTTAGCTAACCACATGTACCGTAGTTAGCTAACAGCATGTATCATACTTAGCTAACCACATGTACCGTAGTTAGCTAACAGCATGTATCGTACTTAGCTAACCACATGTACCGTAGTTAGCTAACAGCATGTATCGTACTTAGCTAACCACATGTACCGTAGTTAGCTAACAGCATGTATCATACTTAGCTAACCACATGTACCTTAGTTAGCCAACAGCATGTATCATACTTACACTACACTACTACATTTGAACGGTGCATGAAAAAATTTTCCCCACTACTGTGTACACAGTAGTGTTTTTATTTGTTATTTGTAGTATTAATGATTATTGACCATCTTCAAACAAACAAATTGTTTTTTTCACACATTTAATCTGCTGAGTTTCTTCCATTTGTTCAGAGATAATTACAGTTGAATTCATGCAGCTTAAAAAACCTTGAGGTAACTAAGTAGAAGTACTTCCTTCACTGTATTCAAGTAGAATCTTTAGGTATCTGTACTTTACTTAAGTATTTATTTTTTCTGGAAATGTTTAATTTTTACTCCCTACATTGTTTATACATATCTGCACATTATACTCTACGTTTATATAAATATATGTACTTTATACTCTACGTTTATATAAATATATGTACTTTATACTCTACGTTTATATAAATATATGTACTTTATACTCTACGTTTATATAAATATATGTACTTTATACTCTACGTTTATATAAATATATGTACTTTATACTCTACGTTTATATAAATATATGTACTTTATACTCTACGTTTATATAAATATATGTACTTTATACTCTATATTTATATAAATATATGTACTTTTATTTTTTTTCACACCAGTTGCTGTACTTCTGTTTAAGAACAGAATGTGAGTACTTTTACCACCTCTGGGCAGGTGGTTAGAGAAGAAATAAAAAAAAAATCAATTAGTAAATGACAGTGTAAACTAACATGAGGTGGATTAGCGAGCACTAAACAGGAAGTGTGTGCCATTAGAAAATGAAGCCTATTGTTATACATTCCATGAGGATGAACCAATAGGAAAAGAGGACTGGTCATTGACATTCAACTCCAACACATTCCTAAACAATATAGGATTTGTTCTCTTTTTTATGCAGAGGTGGTAAAAGTACTCACATTCTGTACTTAAGTAGAAGTAGTCGTAGTAGTTAAGTATTCAAAAAGTACAACTTTTTTTACAACAGAAAAAAACACCAAAAATGTACTTAAATATTAAGTATAATTTGCCTTATATTCAATATTTTTATATTTTGTGTATTTGTATTTGATCCACTATGACCTGAAACTTAACAGTTGTAATGATGATCATGTTTTATTCTTTTCATTTCTTTCATTATTTAACAGGATAGTTTGTCAATGTTAATATTTGTAAGATTTCATTAGCCTTTTTCCCCTCTCTCTACACACAGTTTTAGGATTGACGTTGTGTTTTATTATGTTATTACTTCACTGCTTCAGTCAAATTTAACTGAACTAAAATACTTTATGGGTTAAATAACTTTTGTGCTTTAATTCTCCAGACTGTTTAACAGTGCGCTACAATCACCACCTTTAAGTTTCATCTTCTACCTTAAGAACAGGGTAAATATAGCTTTGGGCAATTTTTAAAGAATGCATCAAACTCGTGGCTCCCCAGCGTCTTATTTTTTGTGCTCTTATTCCTTGCCTGGGGTGAAGGGTGCACTCCAAATCTTTCAGGTCGACGAGTGTTATTATTAATCAAGTATTCAAATGCGCTCGACTGGAGTGTGGGAAGGAATGTGGGACATGTTTTTCCAAATGGCACCGCTGCTGGAGTTATGAACATAAGCAAAGATAGAGTCTAGTGCCCAAGGCCGAGGGAGGTCATCGTCATGACGACAAGAGGCAGTCGTACCACAGGGTGTTATCGACCAAGAAAAAACACAAAAAAAAAAAAAAAAAAAAAAAAAAAAAATATATATATATATATATATATATATATATATATATATATATATATATATATATATATATATGCCTCTGAAAATCTGCCATCATGGACTTTAAACATATGATTTACCTTTTCCATGAGGATGAGGCTCCACTTCTACTTCACAACAATTGTTAAGCATGTTTAGATTGACTACTCCAGTTATATATATATATATATATATATATATATATATATATATATATATATATATATATATATATATATATATATATATATATATATATATATAAAGCATAATATTGTCAAATTGGGTTGTATTTTTTCATCAGATTAATCATAATGTTTGATTAAAGTGTGTTTAATGCATTTATTTTTTTTTTAGTGTCACACACCTTCACTCACTACACATTTGTTTCTTCAGCTGAAATTAATCACTGTTTCTGTCAAATCATTCACTCTTCAACCCAACCCCCACAGTTTCTGATCACCAGTCAGACACTCCACCCCCCCCACACACCCCACTACCACTGTTGTCTGGACGACACTGGCCACAGGACGTTACGTCACTGCTGAAAAGAGCAGCAGCAGATGTGAGCTTTTGTCTAAACACACACACACACACACACACACACACACAAGTGTCTAATGGGAGGAGAGGGGGGGTGTAAAATGGGAGTGGAATACCCCCCCCAGCCATCCTTCTATACAAAGTGGAACTGGTCACATGAATATGAATAACTGCTAATCTGAACAGAGGTCAGCAGAAACAATAGGCCACACCCACTTACCCCAAATAATAATAATAATAATACGATAAATTAAAAATAAATAACTGTTTAAAATGTAAATTAAAAAACTAAATAACAGTACAACTAATTTAACAATACATTAGACAAATAAATAACAATGAATGAAGTAAAAATAAATAAATACAAATATTTTAAATAAAACAAATTAAACAAATCAAAAATGAATCAAAACTAAATAAATTAAAAACAAATAAATGGATAATTAAATAAGACAAAGAACTAAAATAATAAAGAAATAATAAATACATGAAAGTATATGTACAAATGCTTAAATAAAATTAGAAACAAATAAAAACATGATAATAACAGGACCTGTGATGTGACTTATATTATAAACACTATATTACTATCAACTCTAATTTGATATTTTCTGTGGACAGACACAGAAATATAAGACAGAATAAAAAAATAAACCCCCCCCCCCACACACACACACACACACACAGAAATAGAGAAGAGTGTAAAAATCCCACTATACAAACTGAACTGGTCACATGAATATGAAAAGATGTCCCTTCATCAGCAGAAACAGGCCACGCCCACAAACACAGGATTCAAAAGAACCACAAGAGCTAGTGAAATAAACTGACACTGTGACTAATATATATATATATATATGTATATATATATATATATATATATATATATATATATATATATATATATACATACATAGACATACATCGACATAGAACGACAGAACATTTCAGTGTCGTCCTTCCTGTAGCTTAAATAATTAATTACAATTAATAATAAAAAATAAATTACATTTTTTAAATTTGAAAATTAAATTAAATAAAAATAAACAATGATTAAATGAATGAAGACAAATAAATAAATAAATACAATAAATAAACTTTTAATAAAATAAAGAAATAAATTATTAAATTAATAAATATGTCAAGTAATTAAAATAAAGAAATAAATGAATAAAATAAATATTTTAAACTTACAAAAATGAATAAATAAATAAGGCAAATAAATGCAATTGATTAATTAAAATTAAATAAAATAAATTATCAATAATGAAAATTAATGAATAAAAAATTATTTAAAAAACAAATAAATAAACTAAAAGAATAAACATGGTTAAATAACTAAAAATAAAATAAAATAAAGAAACAAATAAATACATGTTTAAATAAATAAATAAGACAAAGAATTACAATTAAAATTAATTAATTAAAAATGAAGTAAAATAATGAATAATAATAAATAAAAATTGAATAAGCTTATTTAAGTAAAAAGCATAAATAAATATTTAAATCAGAAAAATTAATCAATAAAATAATATATATACAAATAAATAAAAAATTAAATTAAAATAATAACAGGACATGTGATGTGACTCATGCGAACATCGTATGATGTGATGTTGATGCTCAAACACAAACACCGTCGTTCACTTCAACCAAAACTACTTATATTTTTCCAACTGTGTACACACACACAGACACACAGACAGACAGACAGGCACGCAGGCAGACAGACAGACAGACAGACAGACAGACAGACAGGCAGGCAGGCAGGCAGGCAGGCAGGCAGGCAGACAGGCAGGCAGGCAGGCAGGCAGGCAGGCAGGCAGGCAGACAGACAGACAGACAGACAGACAGACAGACAGACAGGCAGGCAGACAGGCAGGCAGGCAGGCAGGCAGGCAGGCAGGCAGGCAGGCAGGCAGGCAGGCAGGCAGGCAGGCAGGCAGGCAGGCAGGCAGGCAGACAGGCAGGCAGACAGGCAGGCAGGCAGGCAGGCAGGCAGGCAGGCAGGCAGACAGACAGACAGACAGACAGACAGACAGGCAGGCAGGCAGGCAGGCAGGCAGACAGGCAGGCAGGCAGGCAGGCAGGCAGACAGGCAGGCAGGCAGGCAGGCAGGCAGACAGACAGGCAGGCAGACAGGCAGGCAGACAGGCAGCCAGACAGACAGACAGACAGGCAGGCAGGCAGGCAGGCAGGCAGACAGACAGGCAGACAGACACACACAGACACAGACAGACAGACACACAGACACACAGACAGAAAGACAGACAGACAGACAGACAGACAGACACACAGACAGACACACAGACAGACACACAGACACACAGACAGACACACAGACAGACAGACAGACACACAGACAGACACACAGACAGAATTAGACAGACAGACAGACAGACAGACAGACAGACAGACAGACAGAAGGTTTCCCAGTAGCTGCAGCATCATATGAATATAATGATGATAAAAGCAGCGTCAGCAGTTTCTACCACTTCACAAATGTGGAAATTAAAAAGATGATGAAGCACCAAGGTCAACATCAAAGACAGCGTCGTCCCAGAGTCGTCCATGGGTGTGTGTGGGTTAGGACGGGACAAGGCCTTGGACCTTAAACGCTGCTTGGCCCCTCCCCTACACATCTGCCTGCAGGCTGTCATTAGTGTTGCACGTGGCCGCGGTTAGAACCAAACCACACTGGCATGAGGTAAGAAGCAGAAAATAGTCCAGTCAGTTGTTTTTACTCCGTCTGTGGAAAAGTCATGTGACCTGAACGACCCCGCAATTAACTGGAATGAGTAAAGTAAACTCTACATCTTCTTAAAAGTTGTACTTAATTTTAAAAAAAATTGAGCGTCAGAAGCAATTTACTTATTTTTGAGTTTATCAAACTTGTAATTTTTCATTAATATGAACTTTTGGCATTTTTATCTAACTGCTACTGAAAATTATTAACTTCAAATTAAAAATATTAACTTCAAATTTTATGTTTTATTTTGAAATAAATTAATTAAATCAGGAATAAATTAAGAATTAGAATCAACAATAGTGAACAACTGTAACAATAGTGAACAATGGTAACAATAGTGAACAATGCTAACAATAGTGAACAACGCTAACAATAGTGAACAACGCTAACAATAGTGAACTCTAACAATAGTGAACAACGCTAACAATAGTGAACAACGCTAACAATAGTGAACTCTAACAATAGTGAACAACGCTAACAATAGTGAACAACGCTAACAATGCTAACAATAGTGAACAACGCTAACAATAGTGAACAACGCTAACAATAGTGAACTCTAACAATAGTGAACAACGCTAACAATAGTGAACAACGCTAACAATAGTGAACTCTAACAATAGTGAACAACGCTAACAATAGTGAACAACGCTAACAATGCTAACAATAGTGAACAACGCTAACAATAGTGAACAACGCTAACAATAGTGAACTCTAACAATAGTGAACAACACTAACAATAGTGAACAACGTTAACAATAGTGAACAACTGTAACAATAGTGAACAACTGTAACAATAGTGAACAACGCTAACAATAGTGAACAACGCTAACAATAGTGAACAACTGTAACAATAGTGAACAACTGTAACAATAGTGAAGAACGTTAACAATAGTGAACAACGTTAACAATAGTGAACAACGTTAACAATAGTGAACAACTAACAATAGTGAACAACTAACAATAGTGAACAATGCTAACAATAGTGAACAACTGTAACAATAGTGAACAATGCTAACAATAGTGAACAACTGTAACAATAGTGAACAACTGTAACAATAGTGAACAACTGTAACAATAGTGAACAACTGTAACAATAGTGTACAACTGTAACAATAGTGAACAACTGTAACAATAGTGAACAATGGTAACAATAGTGAATAATGCTAAGAATAGTGAACAACTGTAACAATAGTGAACAAATGTAACAATAGTGAACAATGCTAACAATAGTGAACAACTAACAATAGTGAACAATGCTAACAATAGTGAACAACTGTAACAATAGTGAACAATGCTAACAATAGTGAACAACTGTAACAATAGTGAACAAATGTAACAATAGTGAACAACGCTAACAATAGTGAACAACTAACAATAGTGAAGAATGCTAACAATAGTGACCTCGGCGACCTTGAGTGCCCTGAAAGGCGCCTTATAAATAAAATGTATTATTATTATTATTAACAACTGTAACGATAGTGAACAATGCTAACAATAGTAAATAATGCTAAGAATAGTGAACTGTAACAATAGTGAACAACTGTAACAATAGTGAACAACGCTAACAATAGTGAACAATGCTAACAATAGTGAAAAACTGTAACAATAGTGAACAATGCTAACAATAGTGAACAATGCTAACAATAGTGAACAACTGTAACAATAGTGAACAAATGTAACAATAGTGAACAACGCTAACAATAGTGAATAATGCTAAGAATAGTGAACTGTAACAATAGTGAACAACGGTAACAATAGTGAACAACAGTAACAATAGTGAATAATGCTAAGAATAGTGAACTGTAACAATAGTGAACAACTGTAACAATAGTGAACAACGCTAACAATAGTGAACTATGCTAACAATAGTGAACAACTGTAACAATAGTGAACAATGCTAACAATAGTGAACAATGCTAACAATAGTGAACAACTGTAACAATAGTGAACAACTGTAACAATAGTGAACAAATGTAACAATAGTGAACAACGCTAACAATAGTGAATAATGCTAAGAATAGTGAACTGTAACAATAGTGAACAACGGTAACAATAGTGAACAATGCTAAGAATAGTGAACTGTAACAATAGTGAACAACTGTAACAATAGTGAACAACGCTAACAATAGTGAACAATGCTAACAATAGTGAACAACTGTAACAATAGTGAACAACGCTAACAATAGTGAACAACTGTAACAATAGTGAACAACGCTAACAATAGTGAACAACTGTAACAACAGTGAACAACGGTAACAAAAGTGAATAATACTAAGAATAGTGAAGAACTGTAACAATAGTGAACAACTGTAACAATAGTGAAGAACGTTAACAATAGTGAACAACGTTAACAATAGTGAACAACTGTAACAATAGTGAACAACGCTAACAATAGTGAACAACGCTAACAATAGTGAACAACTGTAACAATAGTGAACAACTGTAACAATAGTGAAGAACGTTAACAATAGTGAACAACGTTAACAATAGTGAACAACGTTAACAATAGTGAACAACTAACAATAGTGAACAACTAACAATAGTGAACAATGCTAACAATAGTGAACAACTGTAACAATAGTGAACAATGCTAACAATAGTGAACAACTGTAACAATAGTGAACAGCTGTAACAATAGTGAACAACTGTAACAATAGTGAACAACTGTAACAATAGTGTACAACTGTAACAATAGTGAACAACTGTAACAATAGTGAACAATGGTAACAATAGTGAATAATGCTAAGAATAGTGAACAACTGTAACAATAGTGAACAAATGTAACAATAGTGAACAATGCTAACAATAGTGAACAACTAACAATAGTGAACAATGCTAACAATAGTGAACAACTGTAACAATAGTGAACAATGCTAACAATAGTGAACAACTGTAACAATAGTGAACAAATGTAACAATAGCGAACAACGCTAACAATAGTGAACAACTAACAATAGTGAAGAATGCTAACAATAGTGACCTCGGCGACCTTGAGTGCCCTGAAAGGCGCCTTATAAATAAAATGTATTATTATTATTATTAACAACTGTAACGATAGTGAACAATGCTAACAATAGTAAATAATGCTAAGAATAGTGAACTGTAACAATAGTGAACAACCGTAACAATAGTGAACAACGCTAACAATAGTGAACAATGCTAACAATAGTGAACAACTGTAACAATAGTGAACAATGCTAACAATAGTGAACAATGCTAACAATAGTGAACAACTGTAACAATAGTGAACAAATGTAACAATAGTGAACAACGCTAACAATAGTGAATAATGCTAAGAATAGTGAACTGTAACAATAGTGAACAACGGTAACAATAGTGAACAACAGTAACAATAGTGAATAATGCTAAGAATAGTGAACTGTAACAATAGTGAACAACTGTAACAATAGTGAACAACGCTAACAATAGTGAACTATGCTAACAATAGTGAACAACTGTAACAATAGTGAACAATGCTAACAATAGTGAACAATGCTAACAATAGTGAACAATGCTAACAATAGTGAACAACTGTAACAATAGTGAACAACTGTAACAATAGTGAACAAATGTAACAATAGTGAACAACGCTAACAATAGTGAATAATGCTAAGAATAGTGAACTGTAACAATAGTGAACAACGGTAACAATAGTGAACAATGCTAAGAATAGTGAACTGTAACAATAGTGAACAACTGTAACAATAGTGAACAACGCTAACAATAGTGAACAATGCTAACAATAGTGAACAACTGTAACAATAGTGAACAACGCTAACAATAGTGAACAACTGTAACAATAGTGAACAACGCTAACAATAGTGAACAACTGTAACAACAGTGAACAACGGTAACAAAAGTGAATAATACTAAGAATAGTGAAGAACTGTAACAATAGTGAACAACTGTAACAATAGTGAAGAACGTTAACAATAGTGAACAACGTTAACAATAGTGAACAACTGTAACAATAGTGAACAACGCTAACAATAGTGAACAACGCTAACAATAGTGAACAACTGTAACAATAGTGAACAACTGTAACAATAGTGAAGAACGTTAACAATAGTGAACAACGTTAACAATAGTGAACAACGTTAACAATAGTGAACAACTAACAATAGTGAACAACTAACAATAGTGAACAATGCTAACAATAGTGAACAACTGTAACAATAGTGAACAATGCTAACAATAGTGAACAACTGTAACAATAGTGAACAGCTGTAACAATAGTGAACAACTGTAACAATAGTGAACAACTGTAACAATAGTGTACAACTGTAACAATAGTGAACAACTGTAACAATAGTGAACAATGGTAACAATAGTGAATAATGCTAAGAATAGTGAACAACTGTAACAATAGTGAACAAATGTAACAATAGTGAACAATGCTAACAATAGTGAACAACTAACAATAGTGAACAATGCTAACAATAGTGAACAACTGTAACAATAGTGAACAATGCTAACAATAGTGAACAACTGTAACAATAGTGAACAAATGTAACAATAGCGAACAACGCTAACAATAGTGAACAACTAACAATAGTGAAGAATGCTAACAATAGTGACCTCGGCGACCTTGAGTGCCCTGAAAGGCGCCTTATAATTAAAATGTATTATTATTATTATTAACAACTGTAACGATAGTGAACAATGCTAACAATAGTAAATAATGCTAAGAATAGTGAACTGTAACAATAGTGAACAACTGTAACAATAGTGAACAACGCTAACAATAGTGAACAATGCTAACAATAGTGAACAACTGTAACAATAGTGAACAATGCTAACAATAGTGAACAATGCTAACAATAGTGAACAACTGTAACAATAGTGAACAAATGTAACAATAGTGAACAACGCTAACAATAGTGAATAATGCTAAGAATAGTGAACTGTAACAATAGTGAACAACGGTAACAATAGTGAACAACAGTAACAATAGTGAATAATGCTAAGAATAGTGAACTGTAACAATAGTGAACAACTGTAACAATAGTGAACAACGCTAACAATAGTGAACTATGCTAACAATAGTGAACAACTGTAACAATAGTGAACAATGCTAACAATAGTGAACAATGCTAACAATAGTGAACAATGCTAACAATAGTGAACAACTGTAACAATAGTGAACAACTGTAACAATAGTGAACAAATGTAACAATAGTGAACAACGCTAACAATAGTGAATAATGCTAAGAATAGTGAACTGTAACAATAGTGAACAACGGTAACAATAGTGAACAATGCTAAGAATAGTGAACTGTAACAATAGTGAACAACTGTAACAATAGTGAACAACGCTAACAATAGTGAACAATGCTAACAATAGTGAACAACTGTAACAATAGTGAACAACGCTAACAATAGTGAACAACTGTAACAATAGTGAACAACGCTAACAATAGTGAACAACTGTAACAACAGTGAACAACGGTAACAAAAGTGAATAATACTAAGAATAGTGAAGAACTGTAACAATAGTGAACAACTGTAACAATAGTGAACAACTGTATCAGTGGTGAATGGGTTAATGTGTTAGCAGTGTTATTGTTGTTGTTTGTGTTCGGCGTGTGTGGCATCGGTAGAAAAAGGATGTGGTGCATGTGCACTACTTCTTCTATTGTCCTCTTGTATCCAGTGGGAGTGGCTTACAGCACTCATAGTGGTGCGTCATGTCCTCATGCTGACTCATATTTTTAATTAAACTGTAGAATATCTTTATTGTTTCAAAACTAAACCCGTATCGACCTCGTCTGGACGTAGACTTATTTTGTTGACCCCAGGAAACCTGCCGGGACTACTTTGGCTTTGACCAAAACCGGACCAGAACTGGGCTCACAGGACACTGTGGGGGGGTAAGTCAGTGTGGGTGCACCAGAGTAAAGGGGTGGAGTCCCAGTGGGTGCCCCAGAGTAAAGGGGCAGAGTCCCAGTGGGTGCCCCAGAGTAAAGGGGCGGAGTCCCAGTGGGTGCACCAGAGTAAAGGGGCGGAGTCCCAGTGGGTGCACCAGAGTAAAGGGGCGGAGTCCCAGTGGGTGCACCAGAGTAAAGACAGTGATGACAAACACATTTATCTGTTAAATACTAAAGTGTTCCTTTAACTTTGACACTTTTCTTACCTTTCTCTACGTTCCCAGATCAGACACATGACTTTATCTAGTGTTTTCCTCGGTTATGGAAAACCAAATTGCTGCGCTGTGAAGTAAATTAAAGCCTTCGATCCCTGGAAGGTTTGATGTGTGGGTGGCAGAATATCAATGAGTAATTAAGCAGAAGTTCAGACGACTTCAAGTGTTGGTAAAATTAAAGATCACAGTTTGACAAAACTTCTAATTTAGAAACTAGAAGTTATTTTTATGACACCTTTAACTTCGACATGGAGACGGTGACGGCGTTTTCCAACACGACTGTAGAGTGGAGTCTGGTGTCAGGTGTTAGGGTTAGATTTTCCTGCTCGCTGTCGTGACCAGAGCTGAACGATATTAGAAAAACAACAAAAACTAAAAACTAAAATAAAAATTAATTAAATTAATACAAGAGCTAAACTAATAAAAACCTGTTAAAATAAATAAATATATACACACATGTGTGTATGTGTACATGTGTGTGTATGTGTAAGTACATGTGTATAAGTACATGTGTGTGTATGTGTACATGTGTGTGTATGTGTAAGTACATGTGTATAAGTACATGTGTGTGTATGTGTAAGTACATGTGTGTGTATGTGTAAGTACATGTGTGTGTGTAAGTACATGTGTGTATAAGTACTTGTGTGTGTATGTGTAAGTACATGTGTATGTGTAAGTACATGTGTGTATAAGTACATGTGTGTGTATGTGTACATGTGTGTGTATGTGTACGTGTGTGTATGTGTAAGTACATGTGTATAAGTACATGTGTGTGTATGTGTAAGTACATGTGTATGTGTAAGTACATGTGTATGTGTAAGTACATGTGTGTATAAGTACATGTGTGTATGTGTAAGTACATGTGTATAAGTACATGTGTGT
Organism: Siphamia tubifer; assembly: GCA_020466265.1. Classification (NCBI taxonomy): domain Eukaryota; kingdom Metazoa; phylum Chordata; class Actinopteri; order Kurtiformes; family Apogonidae; genus Siphamia; species Siphamia tubifer. Next base: position 49,660,673 of record CM035803.1, read on the forward strand.
GTATGTGTAAGTACATGTGTATGTGTAAGTACATGTGTGTATAAGTACATGTGTGTATGTGTAAGTACATGTGTGTGTATGTGTAAGTACATGTGTATAAGTACATGTGTGTATGTGTAAGTACATGTGTATGTGTAAGTACATGTGTGTATAAGTACATGTGTGTATGTGTAAGTACATGTGTGTGTATGTGTAAGTACATGTGTATAAGTACATGTGTGTATGTGTAAGTACATGTGTGTGTATGTGTAAGTACATGTGTATAAGTACATGTGTATGTGTAAGTACATGTGTATAAGTACATGTGTATGTGTAAGTACATGTGTATGCGTACATGTGTGTGTGTAAGTACATGTGTATAAGTACATGTGTGTGTGTGTGTACATGTTTCCAGCTGTTCCTTCAGCATCAGTAAAGTGTTGTTCATTTTCAGTCGGTCACTGATCACCAGATCTGACCACAGGCTGATTTAACGACACCAAACACAAAACAAAATATAAAACTTACCAAAATAAAACACCCACAGTTTTACACAAACTTCTGGCCAGGAACAAATCATTCCTCCCCTCTGCAATAGCTGCTATCAACAATACTAAATGTCTGGGTTTTTAATTATTTTATATCATTTTATTTCAATATTATTAATTAGTTGTGGCTGTGTTTTTAGAGGGGTGGGGCAAATATTTTTTTTATGTCAAACAGTCGATACATGTTCATCACATCCAGGAATGACATTAATATACGACATTAATATACGACATTAATATACGACATTAATATACGACATTAATATACGACATTAATATACGACATTAATATACGACATTAATATACGACATTAATATACGACATTAATATACGACATTAATATACGACATTAATATACGACATTAATATACGACATTAATATACGACATTAATATACGACATTAATATACGACATTAATATATGACATTAATATACGACATTAATATACAACATTAATATACAACATTAATATACGACATTAATATATGACATTAATATACGACATTAATATATCCAAGTGTCTGTGCACATATAGATGTGTTTAAACACAGACTGTGGACATAGATAACAGGCTCCAGAACTTTTATTACCATTTACCAACGAAGGGCGGCAGCGGACAAAAAGAAAAATGTACGATGACTGAGGTAATAAATAAGAGCAGAGTTAATGTTTAATAAGGAAGAACAAGGACGGAAAAGTATTTAAAGCCTGAAATCAATGGGAGAATTCATAACTTTAAATATTTATGACACTCATTTATCAGTAGATACGACGTGTCATCAAACAGTTTCCTGTTCAACGTGTGAGAAAGAAATGAAGCAGCACAAACAGTTCAAGGCTGAATCCTGCACCAGGGATGAACCATCAATTTAAAAAATAAAGTAACTAGAGGAGTTTTTTATTAAAATATGAAATAAATAACAGCAAATTAAATAAGATAAACATTTTCACAACACTGCAAAAAAGAATGGTAAATGGACTGTACTTATATACTTCATGTTATTCACCACATGGTACCACATGGTACCACATGGTACCACGTGGTACCACGTGGTACCATGTGGTACCAAAGTACTTTACACTTCCTCACATTCATCCATTCACACACACACACACACTCATACACCTGCCAATACACCTGCCAATACA
>CM035803.1:49667350-49669850 GCA_020466265.1 Siphamia tubifer
AGAGCGAGCATGTGAGAGTGACTGAATAATGCGTCAAAAATGTAAAGGGTTTGGGTGACTTAAAAATCTGAACATAATTTGTTTTTCAAAATAAAACCAAAAATAAGAAAACTGTGTTTTTTCAGTTTTCTTTTTTGTGTTAAAATGAATAATAGAAAACAGACAATGGTCGTTTCTCGTTTTATCCAATTTTCAAGATTCAAGAATTTTGACCTGAAGCAAACCAGAAATGACCTTTGACCCTCAGTGACACATGTGTAAACCTATGTCCTATTAGTGTAAACTAAGAGGGTCACCCCAAGACCTGCAGATATGACCATGGTGTGATACCATAATGATCTACATGTTTCTATGGTCGTTAACATTCATTTACATGTTTCTATGGTTGTTAACATTCATTTACATGTTTCTATGGTCGTTAACATTCATTTACATGTTTCTATGGTCGTTAACATTCATTTACATGTTTCTATGGTTGTTAACATTCATTTACATGTTTCTATGGTCGTTAACATTCATTTACATGTTTCTATGGTTGTTAACATTCATTTACATGTTTCTATGGTTGTTAACATTCATTTACATGTTCCTATGGTCGTTAACATTCATTTACATGTTTCTATGGTCGTTAACATTCATTTACATGTTTCTATGGTCGTTAACATTCATTTACATGTTTCTATGGTCGTTAACATTCATTTACATGTTTCTATGGTTGTTAACATTCATTTACATGTTTCTATGGTCGTTAACATTCATTTACATGTTTCTATGGTTGTTAACATTCATTTACATGTTTCTATGGTCGTTAACATTCATTTACATGTTTCTATGGTTGTTAACATTCATTTACATGTTTCTATGGTCGTTAACATTCATTTACATGTTTCTATGGTCGTTAACATTCATTTACATGTTTCTATGGTCGTTAACATTCATTTACATGTTTCTATGGTCGTTAACATTCATTTACATGTTTCTATGGTTGTTAACATTCATTTATATATTTCTATGGTTGTTAACATTCATTTACATGTTTCTATGGTTGTTAACATTCATTTACATGTTTCTATGGTTGTTAACATTCATTTACATGTTTCTATGGTCGTTAACATTCATTTACATGTTTCTATGGTCGTTAACATTCATTTACATGCTTCTATGGTCGTTAACATTCATTTACATGTTTCTATGGTCGTTAACATTCATTTACATGTTTCTATGGTTGTTAACATTCATTTATATATTTCTATGGTTGTTAACATTCATTTACATGTTTCTATGGTCGTTAACATTCATTTACATGTTTCTATGGTTGTTAACATTCATTTACATGTTTCTATGGTCGTTAACATTCATTTACATGTTTCTATGGTCGTTAACATTCATTTACATGTTTCTATGGTCGTTAACATTAATTTACATGTTTCTATGGTCGTTAACATTCATTTACGGTTTATTTAATTTGATTCAGGTCAAAAGTGGATAATATTGTTATTAATATTAATCTCGCCCAACATTGGTTAGGAGAGATTATTGTAATCACTGTGTGTGTGTGTGTGCGCGTGTGTGTGCGTGTGTGTGTGTGTGTGTGTGTGTGTGCGTGTGTGTGTGTGTGTGTGTGCGTGTGTCCACAGAGACATATCATGCTATAACTCAATGTTCGGCACTAGATCATATACGGATTCGGGACGGAAGTAACAGAATCCAGCATGGCGCCTGTCGATGCGCTTCATAAATAATCATAATCAAACTACCATCATCATTCTCTAAATACAGTAAAATACCTTATAAATACAGTAAAATACCTTATAAATACAGTAAAATACCTTACAAATAGAGAAAAATATACTAAACATGCTACAATTAAATAAAAAAGTGAAGGGGGGGGTTGCCCCAAATAATTATTCCAGTCTTTCCTCAACACATTAGTAGTAAAACATCTTCCATTTAATGCCGGCTCTGCACTAGTTGTTATTAAAGTGGGTTGTTATTAAAGTGGGTTGTTATTAAAGTGGGTTGTTATTAAAGTGGGTTGTTATTAAAGTGGGTTGTTATTAAAGTGGGTTGTTATTAAAGTGGGTTGTTATTAAAGTGGGTTGTTATTAAAGTGGGTTGTTATTAAAGTGGGTTGTTATTAAAGTGGGTTGTTATTAAAGTGGGTTGTTATTAAAGTGGGTTGTGAACAGCAGCGTGTTCCACTGACATGGTTCTAATGTTGACCATGTTTTGGTCTTGGTAAGTCGACCCAGTTGTCCCAGAACTGTCCACTTGAATTGACCTCGTCCTGGAAACTGGTGTCACCTAATGTAACACCTGCGATGGTTAAAAGGAAACATTAAATATTCCACCCACAGTGAAACAATCACATGAAGCATCTGCACGACTATTATGAAGTGTTAATATTCTGTGGTTTCTGTCCATGACACGTTATTATTCTGCTCATGTAGGACAAGGAACCCAACACGCTCGTCTGGGTAACGTACACGAGGTGGGCTCA
>CM035803.1:49679850-49682350 GCA_020466265.1 Siphamia tubifer
TGTGTGTGTGTGTGAGAGTGTGTGTGTGTGTGTGAGAGTGTGTCAGAGTGTGTCTGAGAGTGTGTGAGAGTGTCACCATGAAATGACATGGGCATATACATATATCTAATGCGCAATAAAAATAATAAAACAAACCAAAAAAATAATAATAATGCGCAATAATCTATTTGAGTAAAGGTCAAAGGTCAAGGTCACAATTAACTAAAAGGTCAAAATCACATTATGGGTTCTAACTCGAGAACAGAGGGTCACAGAACGTTCAAATTGGTGTTATCACCTACGACCAATAGTTTTTCAGATCTCTGGAGGTCAAAGGTGACATGTGTCAAACAGACATATCACGCTAGAACTTAATCAATACTGGATATATTATCATAATATTACACACACTGACACATATATACATTTAAACAAATTATCAATATTGCAAAAGGTCAAAGGTCAAGGTCGCATTTATCAGAAAGGTCAAATTCACATCATTGGCTCTAATTCAAGAATAGGTCAGAATAGAAGTGAGATTCAACACTGAACACTAGTTTGTTTTATTGTTTTCTTACACCTGCCTGGATGAAATTTAGCTACTATGCTAACTCTGCTATATTTGTATATGCTAACTCTGCTATATTTGTATATGCTAACTCTGCTATATTTGTATATGCTAACTCTGCTATATTTGTATATGCTAACTCTGCTATATTTGTATATGCTAACTCTGCTATATTTGTATATGCTAACTCTGCTATATTTGTATATGCTAACTCTGCTATATTTGTATATGCTAACTCTGCTATATTTGTATCCATGTTTCACTGATGTGCATTATTCTAATGAAATAAACTAAACAAGCACACAGGTTATATTTCCTTCAAGACATGTATGGAAGTTTTTTTTTTTCCCGCCCTAAGACGGTGTTTATGTGTGGACGACGCATGTGTTTAGTAAAAACATCTTCCTCAGTATGGACGGAGCATTCGTCACCAACTACCAAAAACACACTGAGGTTTGGTATAAATAAGGGGTTCCCTCTGTCCCAGTGTGATTCATGGAGCTAAAACAGGACTGGGGTTTGTGCTCCAGTGCACAGGACGTATCATGAAATGGGATTAGTTGCATTTCCAAAAGCTTTTGGAGTTCAGAGCTCAAACAGTTATAGAGTGATTTGACTGCAGTGAGTGAGGACTTGAGGGGGCGATCAACCCAAAGCCCCCGAAGCTCAGTCCAGAGGATTAGGATCAATGTATATAGCATGTTCAAACTGCACCTACAACAATATAATACACTATTACCCCTATATAATACACTATTACACTTATATAATACACTATTACACTTATATAATACACTATTACACTTATATAATACACTATTACACTTATATAATACACTATTACCCCTATATAATACACTATTACACTTATATAATACACTATTGCCCCTATATAATACACTATTACACTTATATAATACACTATTACCCCTATATAATACACTATTGCACCTATATAATACACTATTACAACAAAGGGTGGGAGAAAAAAAATCGATTAACATATGTATTGTTTTTTAAATATTTTTAAATATGTTTTTTGTTCAAAAATCAATTATTTTCCCATATTTAAATAATTAATTTTAAGCCGGGCGGGGGAAAAATTACCAAATGTAAAGAGCGTAGTCGACTGTATGACTCAGATGTATAATATGTGTCATAGAATACACAGTGAAGACACACAGATGACAGCTAGCTTATTATGCTATTAGCTTCAACAACACACCAGTGTTAAACAGCATTAACTTGTGCACAGATAAACACTATAATAATATCTATTCAACTGTTATTAATGTGACCTTGTGTCATTTACACAGTAATAAACCAGGACGATATGAACTAGAGTTGGAAACACAGGGTGAGACGGTGATGTTAGCAACAACACAGGCTAATTCTAAACACGAAGTTGGTGCGTTCAGGACCGTCGTAACATTTCTGGTGCGTTCAACAGCGTGGGATATCTGAAAACTTATAGAAAAGGAGTTGTTCCTGAATAAATGTAGTTAAATAATCAACATTAGTTAAAGTGTTTGGTGTTTGTAACAGAAGGAAGAGCAGAGCTGGACATGTTGACTTTAAAGTTTATTAGAAGTCTGTTCATTTAAAGGCTCCTGTTTGTGTTGGAGATAAATGTCACAGTTTATTTCCCACAGTCTGGTTCAAATATATTACTGCTGAATAAATATGAAGTGAGTTTTTACTTCCACCAGGACTGACTTGACTGCGTTTGTGTTTCCATCTGCACTGTCCACACTAATGTTAAAACACTTCCACAGTCTGTTAATAATGTCAAATTAAATTAAATCACACACGTCACCACAGACTCCTCAGTGTTAAAAGTTCAGGTAACCAAAAGAATCCATGTTTAATATCCTGGTTCAAAGAGTGTCAGACAGATGATATAAAACACTACATGTGTAAAAAAATGTCACTTTACAACATGTTTTATTCCTG
>CM035803.1:49687350-49689850 GCA_020466265.1 Siphamia tubifer
TAGTAGTGAGTAGTAGTAGTAGTAGTAGTAGTAGTAGTGAGTAGTAGTAGTAGTGAGTAGTAGTAGTGAGTAGTAGTAGTGAGTAGTAGTAGTAGTAGTAGTAGTGAGTAGTGAGTAGTGAGTAGTAGTAGTGAGTAGTAGTAGTAGTAGTAGTAGTAGTAGTAGTAGTAGTAGTAGTAGTAGTGAGTAGTGAGTAGTGAGTAGTGAGTAGTAGTAGTGAGTAGTAGTAGTGAGTAGTAGTAGTAGTAGTAGTAATGAGTAGTAGTAGTAGTAGTAGTTGTAGTAGTAGTTACTAACAGTATGTATAACTAACTGTATGTATCTGTGTTTGGACACTGGATCAAATCCCTACAATAATCACTGTCTTCAATAGTTTCCTCCATAGCGATCGTTTCCATGGTTACTTCCTGCCCTCCAGCTCTAATCATGTCACTGTAACCTACCTATAGAGAAGTTGTTTTTTTAAACTTTTCCTTCAGTAAAAAGGTTGATTCAATACTTCTACTTTTACCAGAGTATTTTTACTTCTACTTGAGTACAAAATGCAAGTACTTTGCCCCCCCTCATCTGACAACTTATAAAAGTACATTTAATGTCTAAAGAGGACTTTAGGACTTAAGTAAACTTGTGTGACGTGCACAGATTTAGTGGATGATTCATTGGGTTCAGAACAGAACAGGAAACGTCTGCACTCTTTAACAAGAGCTTTTTTTTATCCTCTTAGAATTTCCACAAAGTTATTAGATACATGATGTGTCGTCTCCCCCCGTTTTGGAAAACAAAGCCATGTTTCTTCTGCTGCGAGGCGTCATGTGATAGTTTGGGGTGGGGGGGGATGGATGGAGCTATCCTGAAAGGAATGATGCCACACGAGGGGAAAAATACATTTGCATTCAGGGGTTGTACACCACAGATTTATTGGATAAGTATAGGCTTCAGTACTTTTTAATGGTCACTGGTTCTGACAAACAGCTTATGCCTCTGAAAATCTGCCATCATGGACTTTAAACATATGATTTACCTTTTCCATGAGGATGAGGCTCCACTTCTACTTCACAACAATTGTTAAGCATGTTTAGATTGACTACTCCAGTAATATATATATATATATATATATATATATATATATATATATATATATATATTTGTGACCCCCCACCAGTAAACCAGGCATAAGTGTGTGTAAATCCAAACAGAGTTATGTGTGTATCTTGGTAGAGTGGAAACTAAGGTTTAAGATGGTGAAAAAATGATGTTTCTATCACAAGTAGAACCAAAGTTATGGTCATTTTAATATCCACATTTGGACATATTTTACAATTGTCATATTTTTAGATATTGTCCGTTAAAGTTTTGGACTGTTTTGGGGTAGGAAGTCCTTAGCAACGCATAATAATTTGTATCCGATTGACACAAATTGTTGACAGATGTTAAAGGACACTCTGATGGACATGTCACAGAAGTTTTATATATTATAATAATAGGACAGAAGTGTGACGTATTATAATCATTTGGCTTACACCATTGGACAGAACATTCAATATAAGCTTTTACCTCGTACCAAACACTTGGGTGTTTACCCACGGAACGGAGATCGTTTTGTTCGGCGAAAAGAGGTGGAAGTCGTCTTTGTCTTTGCTCAGCAATACCTGAACTTTTGTCACCGCTTAAATAATTGACTCAATAAACACCTTTATTGATTGGATTTCAATGTAATGACCACAGGAAGTGAACATAGAGGTGTTAAGGTACCGTTTTTTGATAAGGTGTAAACACTAATAACAAATCACCTTCCAGCCTAAATTTGGCTGTAGCTCTGAACGGCTCAGTGCGACTTATGCCTGGTTTGGTGGTGGAGGGTCACATATATACACACCCACACACATTTTATTGTTTTTTTTATTAATTAATTTATTCTTATTTGTTAAATTAATTTATTCCTGCTACAAACGTATATTCAATGTCGACCTGTTTAACCCTTTGCGTCGTCACCACACAGCTGTTATTTACTCCTCAGGATTTTATTTTCATATCGTAATATCGCAGGGTTAAAAAGAAAAAAAAAATATCGCAATGTCAGTATTTTCTAATATAGTGTAGCCAATCAATCACTGTCAGCAGACGACCTGGGTTAGTTAAGACTGAACGTTATCGCAGCTCAAATCTAATAACCAGTTGTTCTGATGTGACAACGGTCTTCTATTAGAGAAACAGACGGCACATTACCCACACTGCCCACATTACCCACACTACCCACATTACCCACACTACCCACATTACCCACACTACCCACATTACCCACACTGCCCACATTACCCACACTACCCACATTACCCACACTACCCACATTACCCACACTGCCCACACTGCCTACATTACCCACATTACCCACACTACCCACATTACCCACACTGCCCACATTACCCACACTGCCCACGCTGCCTACATTACCCACATTACCCACACTGCCCACATTACCCACACTGCCCACACTGCCTAC